>CAJUYH010003197.1:0-34204 GCA_910591685.1 Galerucella tenella | reverse complement strand
TCGCGATTTTATCATGTCAGTTTTTCTCGTAAAATTAGTGATTGGCATAACTGTTTCGTTGCAAAGAGAAATTTATCCGATAAAAAAAAGCTCTTGTGTTTTTACTGTTGATAAAACTGCTTCCTTATCGATAATACTTTGTTTACATTGAAACGTCAAAATTTTACTTTGAATTTGTCATTATTGACAATTAAAAGTTTATTGAAAAATGAACACAAGCCGATTCAGTGTCATCACCCAAGAGAATATTCAACATTTAATACAAAATTCCACTCCACAATTGTTGAAAAGTGAGGAATTATTGTTCGAAAGCAAGGGTTGCTTGAGAACAATAATTCCACTTTTAGGTCGCAATACATATAACATTTTTTCTACAATCACTTGAATATATATTATAAGTGATAAAATTGATAAATAAATACTTCTTATTTCACGTACCTGTCAAATACTTTATAAAATTTTAAAGGTATAATTATTATTGTCAATACTGTCAATGTACTTCTTCTTATTCTACAATTAGAAAGGCCTCAGTTAGCAGGGCCGCCCGGACAGTATATGCAAAATATTCAGAACGTGGTACAACAATTAAGCACAAAAACACACAAAAAATTAATACGGTAACACTAATTAATTATTTCAAACATTAAGAACTTAACAAAACAGCGATTTATTAGATTGTCAAAGATTTTCAGAAAACAAAAACACTCTCCCTAGCCAGGTGGCTCTATGATGTTACTGTCACTGCCACTGTCACTGTCAATACAATTATGTTTGTACTTGTAGTATCGTTTGTTATGGGCAACGAGCGTTTTGCAATTTTGTATGCTCGGGGAGCGTAAAGTAACTTTCCTCAAGAAACGTCAACTTTTCGTTGTAATTGACAAGCGAAAAAGCCTACTTTTCAATGTGATTGTAGAAAATAGTAGTTTACCTAACTAGTGCGGAAAGTGATACTTTTCCGCACGCTATTGCATATGGCCGAACGACGCTTTAGCGAGTTCGGCCAGCAATCGCGTGCGGAAAAGTCACTTTACGCACGTGTTAGGTACACTATTTTTTCTACTAGCATGCGGATAAAAGCCCAAAAGTTAACATAAAGAAACATTTCCTATTAAAAACATATCAACAAATTAATTATTATTATTTCACATTCATTTGATGAGGCTTATACCAGGGCCATTAAAAAATTATTGAAGCGTACGCGTTCCTCTTTATTGAAAATTATAGCAGAATTCTAATAAATTTCTTAATTTTTCAGTCATTTGGTAAACTTGGATATACAAAATACATATTTTGAATATTCAAATGTAAGTATATTCCTCAAATGTCAATAAATTTACTTTCCGCACTAGTGCGGAAAAGTGACTCTTTCCGCACGCTTTTTAGTGCGGAAAAGATTCACTTTCCGCACGTTAGTAGAAAAAAATAATTTTCCCAAATACAGCTCGGTCTTCAAATTTTATCACATGATTTTTTATTTTCATCACTCAAACTTGTTTATTTGAGGCAAAAACATTCAAACAAACCGATTTAAGATTTATCAATCTGTTTGTTTCCATATTTTTGTATTACCTGTGATATATTAACAGGATAGTCTTGTTGTCTATTCCAACAAAACTCAAATTTTTAACAAAAAATAGAATATTTCCATTATTGGAAATGTCAACTGGAAGAAGGTTACTCTTTAACAGTCCTTAAGTGGGTCTCGCAATGAAATGGTAGATACCCTAACAAAGATAGAGTCTGAAACTGCATTCACTGATCCTAAACCAACATTTGGAATATCCAAAACTGCAGTGCTAGATTGTAAATCTCGGTGGATACAAAAAAAAATATAAGGGCCACGCGCCAAACTCGGAACCAAGGCCGGAACACAGAACATTCAAAACTCTTGCTCAAAAAACCCTCGGAGTCGCTAAAGAATGAAATATCAAACCCAAGCAGAGGTCAGAAAAAAGAAAGTGATGGGATTACTCACCGATCACATGCATACAATTGTCATACAGATTCGGCAAATAATTATGTTCCGTATACCCATTCTGTGTGAGTGGAAAGGAAGTAGCTATAGAATAACAGTTTAGAGAAGTGGGTGGTGTTTCGATGAGGGGAAAAATACTGTTCTCGCTTGAAGATATATAATTTTATGTATAGAGCTCAATGTTGATGAGATTCTACATATGGAAGATAAATATTTACCGAACCTGTATATTAGGGATGAATATATCTGTCGGCTTTGCATGGAAGAAGAGAAAACAATCTTACACATTTCAACTCTACCAAAAAACGATTTTTTTTATAATCACTACAGTTACTTCGGTGAAAAAACTTAAAAAACGCTTTATAAATAATCGAACTAAAACTTAAAAAATAATTCTTAATTTAATCACCTTAATGACATTACATTTTTCACTTTTTAGGTCAGCAATTCTTTGGCTTAAAAGAGAGGCTAAGAAGAATTATCAACGGCTTCGGGTAATTAATTATTAGTACCTACTTCCGGATCAAGTGAATTTTTTTAATATCAACAATATTATTGGGGTTTTTCTTAAAATAATAGTGATTGGCATCGATGATATTGATTTTGTTTGGGGTAATATAAGTGCGATTGAGTCCGAATGACATATTTCGTTTACAGTTTATGTTCCAATCATTACAGAACGACAGTCTGTCTTGTCAATTATCATAAAATTACTATTTGCCCTATCAAAAAATTATGTTGAATGAATGAAAGGTCATGTTGCTGTGGCTCAGTTGTATGTGCATTATTGAGGTTAGATTTTATTCGCTGCGTATATTTCTCGAAGCTGTTAACACACATGTCGATTTACTAAATGAACAGAAAAGTGATTATCTTCACTGAAAAAATTCCTATCATAATATACTCGTATAACTCAACTTGATCGGCATTGATAATCATAATAATATAATTTATACTGCAGAACTAGAGTTCATATATAGTTTGGCAAGTTTATTTGAAGCTATGCGGCATCGGTAAGAGGCGAGGAAAAACATGGCACATATCTGTCAAACGTACAAATGGCGTACGGTACCTATTTTACCAAGTAAAACTGAAAATACAAAGGTCACTGACAATACCAACGCCACTGGATAAATCAAAATCAGTCAATTGACGAAGTGAGAGGAGAGCACATACGCACGCACTTGCCAATAAGAAGTCAGCTGGTCGATAAAAATCACCAATTATGTAATTCGGAGGGTGTGGTCATTATGGTTTTCGTACAACGCTGCCAGAGCTTGAAGAAGCCCATAACAAATTTGGAAAAGTGTTCATCTTTTAATATTCATGAATTGGAAAAATAAGGTTTTTTTTCTAAGGAGCCGTCCCTTCGCCGGTACCACCTCAGCCTCCTGGGCTTATTGTGGATACTCCTACTGTTCTGACTACAACCTATTCAACCAATCCGTTCCCTGTATTAGCTCATACAGGTTCTTTGCTGGTTGGTTGTAGAAGTCTTCTGGAGTCATTTGGGTTCTGCCATACAGTTTCTGCCTTCTGTGGTCCAGCGACTCACAGTTGCATAGTAAATGCAAGGCTGTTTCGGTATCCTTTTTGCATCTTCTGCATGTGAGGTCTCCGTTGTACAGCCCTATTTTGTTAAGGTGCTCCTTTGTGGGAAAGTGTACCGTAAGTAGCCCCGTAATGGTGCGTAGTTTGTTCCTTCTCATTGAGAGCAGCTCTTTCGCTACTTTTTCTGATGGTTCTTTTATGAATTTCTTCCCATGTATTTGCCTGGTCGTATTTTTCCAGTGTTTATTGTGTTGTTCTTTCAACCACCCTTTTAACCATGACCTTGTTAAGCATCTGGGGATGCCCACAGCAGGTTCGGGTCCGTTCATCAGAGTTGACGATCCTACTCTTGCGAGTTCGTCAGCTTTTTCATTGCCTGCGATTACTTTATGACCTGGGACCCACTCCAGTGTTACACTGTTCCGAGTCGCCAGTCTTCTAAGTTCTTCGCCGCATTCCCATACTAGCCGAGATGTCACCCTATAGCTCTGAAGTGCTTTAAGGGCGGCTTGACTGTCACTGTAGATCCTGATCTGCCTGTTGTTGTAGGCTCTCATAAAAAATAATGTTAATAGAATAAATCTAAGGAAACAAGCACATTATAAAATTAACGCTCAATCATATTTTTAATATTATTAATAATAAAAAGACCCATTTATAATTATTATCACCACATAGTTAGCACTTCAGTTTTTTCATAGTTAAACGTGGCAATGTCGAATGTTTTCGACTGCATTCCTTTCACGGTTTCAGATAAACTTGCCAACGTATAATAACCTTTTTTGTGTGCGTCATCAATTGCTAATAGGGAGAAATGGAAAAAGGCAGGTCTGTGATTAATCTTAATCAAAATAACACAATAATGAACCGTTTAAATGTATCACAAACATTAACCCTAATCTTTGACTTGAAAAATTTAATTAGTTGATGTTAAGATTACGCTCAAGTGCGACCTATCAATCGGGAGAAATCACACTATTAAAAATAGGATGCAGACGTACTTTTCGTAGCGACAATGTGTCTTACGTGTTTTTTTAATGCACCACTGACAGTTCTCGTCAGGTCTGTACTTTGTTGTTTACGGCCAATTATTATTTATGAAAAGTGAATATCAATCCTATTGATGTTTTATTCAAATAATACAAAAATATGCCTAGATACACGGAAAAACATCAGCATTTGGAAGTTCTCAAGTATTTTCAGTTATAAAAAGAAGCTGGTAATTATTCATTTCATAGCCCCTTCGAATTTGGCTGAATACGATCCTGATGATTTTATTTTTCAAATTTAAGGTTAGATTTATGTCAAAATAGCAAATAAAATAAACGACACACCGAAAACCCGGATATACATCACTAACGATGACGCACACCAAGAGGCTATTGAATGTACTATATCCAGCTTGTACTATATCAAGTGCCTCGATAGCGGAAACTCTGAGTGTTTATTGAGGCAGTTGAAAAGATTTGCAAAGCTCAAAGTAATTTTTTAGACGACGCTATCTGAAAGTTGCTCGTTCTGTATTTATTTACATACCGAAAGTTGCGTTTTGAGTGTTCCATGTGGTGAAAGTGACAGTTCCGTACTCCAAAACATTTCCGGGATGCCCTGGTAGAGATATACATATTCCATCCGCGTCCAATTCAATAAATATTAATAATAATAATCCTGGACATTACTTGGCTTAAAACAACTTTACCCTTCACATCCCATTCTCATACGAATCAAAAGTGGAATGGAAATAATACGTCTCACCCAAAAGAAAGTCTCATTTCTGTGGGTTCCATCTCACTCTGGTATAAAAGGAAACGAAGAAGTCGATCAACTAGCAGTAGATACAACATCTAATCAAGAGGCACCTTACATTAAAAAAATTCCCTACACTGACCACATATAAATCCAATCAAAAAACATATATTTAATTCTTGGCAAGTAATATGGAACCATACGACATCCAAACTGAAAGAAGTTTAGCCACAAGTCGGATTATTTCTATCAATACCAGAAAAACGCAGAGACCAAGTTGTCTTAACCCGCCTGCGAATAGGTCACACACTACTTACACATTAATATCTCCTCAACAAAGAACCAGCACCAGAATGTACACATTGCCATGTTTCTCTTTCTATAAAACATATCATCTTAGAGTGTCCCGAATATTCTAGATATAGAAGACAGAATAATTTAAGTGCGGTATTCAAGGATGTGCTCATCAAAGACACAAGTGCTTTAATTAAATATTTCAAAGACATTAATTTGTATAACAAAATTTAAAAATTATCTATAACACAAATACAACACATACTACTTGTGTAAGTCCTCCTGCTAATAACTCGTAGTAGTTTATGCGGGTATGTTTGTATTAAATGGAAAAAAATAAAAAAAATTGTCCTGGAGGTACAATCAACATTACTTTTTGCAATTAATTAATAAATTAATATTGACATTGCAAATATCATTGAGTGCATTATATTGTTCAATAAATGAAATGTTTATAAATCTCTATTATTTATTTTCTTTCCTCAGTGTAGTTGAAAAAGTTTTGGATCTTATGCATCGTCTAAAAAATGTTGTGTACAAAAATGTTGTGTACGCCGCGGTTGAAATACTACTTTGTTGGATCCGACTCGTTTGTTGCTCGTCTCGCAATTCTCAGACTCATTGAAAAATGTGTAGTTCTTCACGTCGGTAAAAACAACCCACATTTTGATTATTCTATTGACGGTCAGATTGTAATCACAGTAAACTCTCATAATGACTTGGGTGTTATCGTGAATAGTGAACTATCATGGTCCGATCATGTGCTCTCAGTAACCAAACGTGCAAATACCAGACTTTATCTTATTAGGAAATGCTTCTCAAAAGTATCTTTTCAGAGCTTCTGCAAATTGTATGCTACGTACGTCAGACCTATCCTTGAATATGCTGGCCCAGTCTGGTACCCGGATTTGACTCGTGATAGAACGTTGCTGGAAAGTGTACAGCGGAAGGCTACCAGAGTTGCTTTCGGACCTGTAAGACCTTCATATGAAGAAAGATTATCCATGGCAAATCTGACCACGTTTGAGCTGCGTAGGACGCGAGGTGATCTTATTGTAGCCTTTCGAATTCTTAAATATAATTTTGGTGATCTAAATACAGTTTTCACCCTAAATACGGACACGAGACTTCGAGGACATCAGTTCAAGTTAAAAAAGGAAAATTTTGCGGTTAGATCGAGACAAAACTTTTTATCAAACAGAATTTTCAATATTTGGAATGATTTGGACAGTGAAATTGTTTCAGCAACAAGTGTCAACATATTCAAGAATAGACTAGATCAGTGTTACTTATTCAATAACTTTTAGAGCTTAATCGTAATTTTCTTCTCCCTCTCATTTGTTTGTTCACTACTAGTAGGTATTTCTTTTGAATTGTATTTTTTTTTTTTTTTTTTTTTTTTTTGGGCATAATAGGAGCCAGCTCCTCTGCCCTCATTTATTTGTAATAATAATAATAATAATAATAATAACAAAGTAGCACTTTCGGTCCTTGGCATACAAATAACTATTAACTTAATTTTAAATTTTATTAGATCGATACACCTACGGGTACAATAAGTTTTTCGATTATACATATATGTACACACATTTTGTATCTATAAATAAGATGTTGATTGAAGCAAATATGAATCCATTGAACGAAGTATTTTTGTGTTGTTCTGGCGAAATTATATAACCGACAATCGCAATAAAACTCATGAATCCATTGGGGTGGAAAGCTGCGCTCAGTTTATCCTGAAGCGTTGTACACCTCGGTAATCCAAACAACTGGATAACGCGCTCAAACATTCATTGAAACCCGAACGGATATGTTGTAACTGTTGCACCTATTCTGACGTGCTTTGTAGATTTGCGCAGGTGAGTTTTTCAATAAATTACTTTTTTTAATTTTAAAATAATACTAATCACATAGTTTTAATAACAGAACAATAAATTTAAGGGTGGGAACGAGTATAAATTTGTCAATATGTTTATAGTTTATTCATTGAACATTTCAAACTATAATTTTAACTATTCCATTTTCAATATTGTTAAGGGCCGATTTTACAACGCCAGTATAAAAGTTACTGTGGTTATTTTTTCGATATTTTATAACTTTATTTATACCGCGAATTACTAGTTGTCAGTTCTACTATTAGTCCAATCGGGTTAGCGTTAAAGGTGGATGTAAAAGCAGTAGTCAAGAATTTTGATGGAGTCCCTCAAAAATATCATGGTTAATGATAATCAATTGCCTCCACCGGTTTTAAGGCTATGCTAATTGTACAATAACAGTTTATAGTCAAATCAACCAAAAATGGGCCTGTTTTTCGACATGTTTTCGAATTTTACTTGAAAAGTATTGAGTTTATCGTGCATACCTATGTATGAAAATAAAGTTATAAAGCGTGAAATTCGGTCGTTCAAAATCACATCCCTGCCACAGCGGATGAATAAGTAAAAAAAAATTGAAAAAACAGCTGTTTTTCAGACTCAAAAACTAATGCAATTCATTAAGCAATGTAAATGTGTCTCATAATACGTTATTTATTAACGATACGTGGTTTCGATTGTTAATAAAGATTAGGTAAAAGAAATAGACATTGTTAGAAAAAAGACATATGCCACTAAAAATTGTTTAAACTTACAAAAATGTTTTTACACATACTAGGAGGTTACAGCTATCATATGCAATGATTTAATCAACAATTTTTCCGGTCTAACTGACTCAGACGTTAGTTTAAAAAAGTGGTTAAAATTTTACCTTAGTAACAATTAAGATATCTGTGCGATTTTTTATTTTATTTGAAATCTGAAAAACCCCACTTAAGGGACTTGGAAAAACACAACTTTTGGGGTTTCGAACGTTGAATTCAGACCATTTAATCCCGAGTTATTGAATCCCAAACTTGATCAACGATTCTCGGCAAAGGATCAACAAGCTAACGAAAAATAAAATACCGACATGGACTATATGGATTTTTATGACAGGTATATTTGGTGCTTCGGAAAACTGAAAATTCATGACATTTTCCATAATAACTCAAACTTTTTGGTTTGTTTGAATTCATAGGATTCAAAAAATTAGTTCATTTTTTGTATAGCGTAATAACATTTTCACTTCAGTGAAATAAATGTGCTATTTAGCCCAATGAAAGAGACTGAAAGCAATATTTTTTTATGTAGGTATTCAAGTTTAATTTAATTAAATCTATTTCGGAAAGCAAAAAACTGACACAGTTAGTAATAGTCCTGGAGACTACAAGTCTATTTCTGCAGCCAAAAGCACAAACTAGGAACCTCATTCAACTTATTCTACACTATAACTTAGTTTAAATATTTTAGGATCGATATAATCATCTCTAATCTTCTCTAATAGTATATTTACCAACATGGTGTATATACAATTTTCCCACTACTAGCCAAATTTAGGAAAAAATTAAAAATAATCCACAAACGCAACACGAGAAGCGTTTACTCCGTCGTCTGACTGACAAGTACACTGTCAGTTTTCGATATATTATGAACGTACTCGTTATGTCATCAGCCATTTTTGGTTGAGCGCGAATTTTAAACTAATGGCATTTTTATTCAAATAACTTTATATTGATAGGTAATTTCCAGCAGCAAATATGTTAAAGAAATCTCCTGGTTATACAAAATTATGTTGCACAAGTTTTTGTTGAACTACTGTCCCTGGATTCTCAAAATATTTGAATTTATCCATTATTGACCTAGATTAATCAAAGAAAAAATTATCAACCACTAATAGAGAAATTCAACTTCTCAGTTGGCTAGAAGAAGCAATACTTGTTAACTACACAGCTAGTAGGGGAAAAAATAAGTTTATTCCTTGGAACAAATAACTTGTACTCTGGTTTATCCTTTAAATAAAGATATAGGTACCTTTAATGTAGAACGCAACAGTGGTTCGTTATTTTACGTATAGCGAATACCAGGTTTATACTCAAATTGTAAAAACGGATCTAAGTTTAATAATTTAATCTTCTCAAAGTAGCGAACACAGCAGTCAGCAATAATTTATTGTACCAGATCAGTAGATTCAATCCGTGCTTAATACTTTAATGTGCTTTTGCAAGATATATGAAAAGTTGGGGGAGATAGAACAGTAGTTGATATTTCATGACTTATCTTTTTGTTAAACAACAATCCATTTTCAAGATTGGGGGCGATTTTCCAAAACTGACCAAAATTGCTATCTTAAGTATTTTCTTCAAGTTACTAGATGTGCGAATGAACTTTCAATTGAATAACCGAATAAGAGGTCAAACTTTTATTGAGGGGCATGCAGCAATGTGAATAAGTGAACTCTTTTTAGTTTATTCTGAGATTTCGGTCATCCATTGTAACCATTATGAAGAAAAACTAATTCTGGTTTATCATAATATTAAAAAAAAACATGACATTTTTCATTTAAAAAAAACTAAATATAAAAAGATTATTTTTATTGTATCCATCAACTCTCCAACTGAGTTTATTGCTACTTTGCTCATGAATATTTTGACGAAGGCATACAATGCTTACAATAAGTATTTCATTAAGGACTCTTTTCAAGTGTTTGAAGTATTTAACAGGAAGGTTTTTCAACAGGACTATGTTTTGGTCAGTGAAAGTGGTGTTACTTTTTAGTAATAGTTATTTAAATTCTGTGATATGATCAATACACAAATATTGGTCTTCAATCAGTGTTGAGTGTAATATCGACATAGATACGTTCATTGAGTTGATTGAATTCCTTTTCAGTTCTACTTGTTTTTCTTTCAAGAATAAATACTATCAACAAATTTTTTGGTAATTATGTTGATGATATTATCCTTGCGTGTCCTAATGAAGTTCTCCTTTTTTATTTTTAAAAGTTATGATAGTACAACATGTTTACTTCTCCATGTGTCCCCCTTCTTTAACTTTAGGTGGTTTTATGCCTCCAAAGATTGTTTTAAGCATTTCACGTTCCCATCGCTCCAGCATATCTTCCTGTTTTTTTAGGGTTCATTTGCACTGTTTCTAATTAACTTCACTATTTCATAAATAGATCATGTAAATATACACCCCACAAAAATTATCGCATCACTCATTATTTTTTAAATATTTGAAATGCGTTGCCTGTTTTTCGAATTTTATTATTATTACGAATTAAAACACCAATAGATACTCCTTTTGAAACATTTATTTTATATCAGTTTAATCTACAGAGGACAAAAACTTTGGTTTACCAAAACATAGAAAACATCTATACAAACA
Source organism: Galerucella tenella (assembly GCA_910591685.1). Taxonomy (NCBI): domain Eukaryota; kingdom Metazoa; phylum Arthropoda; class Insecta; order Coleoptera; family Chrysomelidae; genus Galerucella; species Galerucella tenella. Next base: position 23,392 of record CAJUYH010003197.1, on the reverse strand, counting down.
CATGAACGGTGCTTAAACTAAAATCAGCCAATGAATTTCTAATAGCGTGTGGCAACATAATTTCATAAGATATTTGTTTATTAAGTGTACCATTTCTTTCTATTGTAGCCTGATGATGTTAATAATGTACCGAAACTAGTACCATCATATGTGTCCTTTTGGGGACTATAATAAAATTTATTGTGGTTTGGACTTTGAGTTTTATTGAATCATTAGTTTGAGTATCTAGTTGCCTTGAATTCAGTCGTTTGTTGTATAAACTTTTGTGCTGTCAGTAAATTTGACAGAAGTGTCAGACATAGTGGAAAATATTTGTTACTTTAAAAAAAGACAAATTACCCAATGTTATAATTAGTAATTTAAATAATTGTCCTCATTTCACTGTAAAAATGAATTTGAATAATTAGAATTCGTTGTGTATATATTTGTTTATAGAAAATTCATTTTAATGTTTTTTAACCCCTTCAAAGCACATTTTCTCATTTTTTCTTCATGTGGTCGTTGATAAAGTTTTGTATGACACTTGTGCGTGAAGTTCTTTTGCGCACTCATAAATAACTATTCTACCTTATAGGATAACAAATAACTATTGATGTAAATAATCATGTACCCATAGAATTCGATCTTTTATAATTTGCTCAAAGGATTGGCAGCTTTTCATTAAAAAAACTCAATAGTTTATTATACCCCATGATACGTCCATGGCTGAATTAATTCACAAGATGAAATAATACAAATCGATCCATTCCAGCATTGACACACAAATAAATTGTTTTCAGAGTGATTGAAGTGTTTCCAGACTTGACTATCTCGCTATGACATATTCAGTGTGATCTTGGGAAATGATATTTCATTGTAATAAGTAAGCAGATTGAATAAACTGAATTTTTCGTCAACAGGTAATGTCGAATGTTGTAATAGCTGTGAAATTAAAAGTATATTTGTCAAAAGATCGATGTAATACGCAACTTACATGACATGAAATCAAACGGAAATCTAATTAACTCCACGAATATTAACGTTCTCAAGGATCAACAGTTGAGTAATTTGAAATCACCCAGGGATTAAAGTAATAATAATTAGTCGATTTTCCTCATTTTTTCACAAGTAAACGTCGTGAATATTTTTTATAAAAATGTCCCTTTATTATTGTATAGATATTGTAGAAGGGCATGAAAATATGTCATTTGTGAGTATGGTTGTCAATTTTGAAAGATCAATTTTTAATTTTGAAAACCATTTTGAAAAACAGTTGGTTATAGTAATGATTTTCATGAGGAGAGACAGTTTTTGACAGGAGAAAATGAGCTTTAATTTCATTGAAAATGTTTTGTCAATTCCAAAAACCAATCAAATTTCTTCATTTTATATCATATGAACAGTCTCAGCCAATCATGTCAACATTACACTGAAAACAGACCATGGGCAATTTTCACACGTTGCCATGGATACATATTGATTTATTTCGATTTTGAAGTTTCGAATATTTAATATTTCGAAATGTCACGATTTGGTTGTAATACTGAGACAAAAAATTTTCTATCCGAATAACCCTCGGACATTGATAAATGCTCAAAAATTTTATGACAACTTTCTCAAGCTTTCTCAAGCCTTCGAAATCTGTCATAAGATTTTTTCGAACAATTATCAATGTCCTTGGGTTATTACTACTGAAAATTGAAGTAGATACATAGTTTCAAATGTAAAAATATGTATTTAATAATTTCCCAAAATTAACTTTTGGTGGAATAGACAAGTCTATTCGGTTCTATATATGTAAATATTGTGAAACGCATAATACATCTTCTAGAGTCTACTGTGAATTAGTTGTTCATTCCAATGTACTCGTTCATTCAGTAACCACCATGCTGTTTTGTATTAATTACATGGTTTTATGAGTTTTTATCAGTTTGTAAATGTTTGTTTTCTTTTTGTCCAGGTATATTGGGACAATAAATGATATCTAACAATTTATTTGATAGTCTAAATCGATACTTACACTATTTTTGTGCATGTTTTCATAGATTGCACAACAATAATATTAAAAGATATAAATACTAGGATGTTAGGTAGACTAGACCAGTTCCATGCATGAACAAAATATTGCGTTACCATAGCAACGAACAATAAGAATCTTGTGCTATTTTACAATTCATTTTATGAGTGCCATTTTAAGCCCGTTATCTGTCAATGATATATGATTTTTGAGAATTTTAAGCACGTTTCACACCTGTGACATTATAATACTTTCTTCTTCAAATCGGAGTTGGTAATTTGGTCCCCAAATATGACCTCACAGATATTTAGGAGGTAATTTGGTCCCCGTGGCCGGCAGGTATAATATTCCGTACAAGTAATCTGGTCCCTATAGAATATACATATACCTATATAGTTTCTCTAAGTTCTGTAAGTCCGATAAGTACTTAAGAGGTACTTTGACAAGTATAACGCAAAAACTAGTATCTAAATAATAGAGGGAAATAAAACAAACTTTTTATTTAGTTTTTATTTACTACTATTTAATAAATGTTATTAAACGATGCAAATGTCAAAATTTGATACATTTGAATGATACACATGCTAGAAAATAAAGTCTGTCTATCTCACCGCATTGGTATCTCTCAATGATATTTTCAATAAATTTCTGGCGATTTCTAACACTAACGTCTCTAACTTTAAGTTTTAAATGTAAACTTTGCAATTTAACAAAAGTTTCAACTTGAAATTCATACAATTTTTCAAGAAATGTTATTAAATTAGTCATTGAAAGTTCGATGAAAAGCTTCGCATGCATTTATTGTCCGAGTTAGATCTGCTGAATTTTTGGCCCACATTGTCGGCGGAAAATGAGATTGGTCATCAATATAGTTTTCGATCAAATAATCTAAATACTTTTCCAACCTTGTATCGTCCGGTCTGTTTTCATTTAATTCGAAGGCAATGCAATCACCGACTTCCACAGGATCCAAATAAGTTAGACCAAAAGTTTAACGTAACCAACGGCCTATATCACTGTTCGCGTCATTGTATTCCGAAAGTAGGCCAATGGCCAATGTCCACCGAAATTGTAAAAATCGAAAATTTGGAGTATCGAGCCATCATAAAAAGGGTTAAGAGGTAAGCAGATTTACGGAGATATGCTTAATACCCTTGGTGATCAATGTCCTCGTCCTCTCCAAGACCTAAGAAGTTTCGTGTCCAAAAATCAGCTGAAAAAGTTGTTGCTTCAGTTTTTTGAGATTGCCATGGAGTAATCATGATTGATTTTTTGGATAAGGGTAGAACAATAACCGGAGATTACTGTTCGACATCATTGACCACTCTAGGGGGAAAATTGAAGAGAAAAGAGCTATCCAAAGTTGTTTTGTTGTTGCAGGACAACGCACCTGCACACATATTTCATGCTGCCATACAAAAAATTCGTGATTTAGGATTTGAATTACTAGAACACCCCCCTTATTCACCAGATTTGGCTCCGTCCGACTATCATCTCTTTCCTCAACTGAAAAAAGTTTAAAGGGTCGTAAATTTTCTTCCAACGAGGTGGTAATAAAAGCTGTGGAGGTCTGGTTTGCAGAGCAAGGAGAACATTTTTTTGAAAGGTCTAGAGACGCTGCAGGTTCGCTGTAATAAATGTATCCAATTAAGATGAGAATATGTTGAGTAATAAAATATTTTGACATTGAAATTTTGTTTGGTTTTATAGTAGGCTAAGAATTTTTCAACATGCATATCTATAGTATCAATATGTTAAACCACATTCAAATTAACATCATTATTAATAGTTATTTACGTAATTAGTGGGATATGGACATTATTAACGCACGCATGTGAAGTTTGCACGACGAGGCCGTAGGCCGAGGCGTGTAATCACATGAGTGCGTTAATAATTCCTATCACACGTGTTACGTACAAAATTTTATCTACAACTGTCTATTAGTATTATTAACAGTACTCATATCATAAAATTTTGAAAAAAATTCAATCCAACGTATTTTTAATAATTTCGACTACAAACATTAGGTACTGTGTATCATATTTTGTAACCATAGCAACAAAGACAAACAAATCTGTGAAAATAAAATTTATTAGCGATGTCATCAAATTGTCAAAGTTGAATGAACAAAAATCTATGAAAATGAGTTCAAGCGAAGACAATCGCCTTTCGGAAATTGAAAATGCAGCTACCAGTGTTATTTTAAACATTTAATTCTGGTATTATTATTTTTCTAGATTCTTATTACCGCACTGGTGCGGTAATGTATTCAAAAACGCACTAGTGCGGTAATATATGTCATTATGACATTCAAAATAGTGTCAAATCGTACCCGTTATATGACAGTTGTAGATAAATGTCATATTCTAATTCTAAATTTAGGTTGTCGTTCTTGCATTATCAGTTCGTATTATTATTCAGTTTATTTTAATCAATTATGTATATTTATTAAGTATTTGCTTTGGTTCAGTGAGTAGTAATTATTTTGCGATGGAAGAAAGGGATTATTATTTGGAAGATTTGAGAAAGATGGAAGAATTGAAAGAAGCAGAAAATATTCGTCAAATCAGAAAAATTAAATGTTATAAAATTCGGGCGAATCCCTCAAAAACATTGTTAGAAGAGGAATTAAAAGCTATAAAATTAAAAATAAAATTTCAGTTTTTATTTATTTTTTCCTTTTCTTTTTGTTGCAAAAATTTTTCATGTTCTTTGCGTTGTATAGTAATCTGGAGTTTCTCCTCAGCATGCCTTTTTTGATTCCTTCAATTTGAGTAAGAGTGAGTTTTTCAACAGAACTCCTACTAAATATATATAACTAGGTATTAACAATAAAAAACGTGAAGAAAATTCGGAAATACTACTTTTAACACAAAATACAAACTGAGAGATAATTATGAGATAACTATTTTTGAAATGAATGAACAGAGCACTGACACATGTCACAATAAAAAACAGAAAAAATGTCACCATAACGTCACTTTATTGGTCAATTCCTACCATACAACTGTGAATCTTCCTTAAGTCATTTCAAAACCCAGAATAAGGAAAGAGTAACTATTACCTACTTAGTCGGAGTTTATTAATAGCAATTGTATCACTTCTTTAAACCTACGCTAGTCTCATGCCCGATTTCACCAACTAATTCCTAAAGTTAGGTAATACCTAAACCGGAATTAAGAATTCCTAAGTGCAATTTGCGTTTCACCACGCGTTAAGTAATGCCTAAGGACGATAGGAAATACCTAACGTTAGGATAGCTTGTTAGGTCTGCCTAGAGTATTTAGGAAATGCTTAACCTGACATTTTTAGTTGTCATTGTCATTGAGGTCGATACACATCAATTTTGCAGAATTTTTGTTGTTATTTAGTCATTATATTGAAAATATGCGAGCTGTTCGTTTTGTAGAACGTCTTGAAAGGTTTGATAGTTCATCAGAGTCCGAAAATGAAGGGGCCCGAGAACGTGTATTTCGTCCGCGTACCAACTATTTTGACACATTAGACGAAACTGATTTCTTTCGGCGTTTTCGATTACACAAAAATACGGCGTTAGAAATATTAGAGAGAATTGAAGATTCTCTAGAAGTTGGAAGTGATAGGTAAGTTATTACTACACTCTTTAGACTATTTAAACTAAGTAACTACTACGCGAATAATGAGTTAATTGCAGCTTTTGGAGTTTTTCGAGGAGGTTTTTGATCAAATAAAACACCGACGTCATTTTAATAATGTATAGAAAGACAGTATTGCCAGAAGGTATGTAAATTAATATTATTTTTTTCAGAAATGAATCCGTCTCTCCCATAAACCAGTTATTATTAACACTGCGTTTTTATGCCACTGGAAGTTTTTTAATGCAAGTTGGGGACTTAGCAGGTGTTAGTGCGTTTACGTGTTGCAGAGTAATTAAAAGGGTATCAGGAGCTATATGTAACCTCAAAGACAATTTCATAAAATTTCCCACAACGAATGAAGAGCAGTTAAGCGCTAAGAGGAATTTTTTCGGAATAGCAGGCTTTCCCAATGTTATAGGAACTATCGATTGTACACATGTGAAGATCCAAAGTCCTGGTACGTGGTAGTTACATCAGTTCAACTTCTTGTTTCTCATCTTCAGTATTCAGTATGTATATTAAAGGAAAAATAGTGTTTTTTAATCACTAATAGTAACTATTTTTCAAAGGAGGAGAAGATGCAGAAATATTCAGAAACCGTAAAGGATACTTTTCCGTACAGACCGTATCCTCAGCAGATTTGAAAATTACTAATATAGTGTCAAGATGGCCCGGTTCGACACATGATTCTACTATTTTTCAAAATAGTAGGCTCCATCAACAGTTTGAGCAAGGATTATTTGATAATTGTATATTGTTAGGAGATAATGGATATGCTTTGTAGGTAAAACATAATCAACTGTTAAGCCTTATTCTCCAAGTATTGATCCTTGGAATCCTATCAAGTAGTGATTTAATCATTCTTTTGTTTATTTTCAGAATTATTTATTAACACCATATTTAAATCCACGTAACTTGCCACAAACAAGCTATAATAGAGCACATATTTCAACATGAAATACAGTGGAACGACAATATGGAGTACTGAAAAGAAGATTTCCAGCATTGGCATTAGGATTAAGACTGAAGTTGCAAACTGCAATAAAAGTAATAATAGCGTGCGCTATTCTGCATAACATTTGCATTGAACAAAATGAAGATGTCCCTCCAAATGACATTGAAAATATAGAAAATTTAATTGCAGAGGGGCAAATTAATATAAGAAATGAAAATAATGACAGACATTTTTCAACTCGTGAATTGATTGTTAATAATTTTTTCAATATTTGATTAACTTTGCAAAGTGATAATCAGGCTGTGTTTTGTTGACAAAATGACAAATAATTTACCCAAAGTATTTGTATATGTATATGTTATGGTCATTGTAATTTATTTCTTTTTACTACCAAAATCAATAAAACTATTACAACTGAACATTTGTTTATTTAGAATACAATCACTAGTCCTTTCACAAATCATTAAAAATTTTTCGAATTAAGGAAGGGTCCACGTCTTCATTACCTATAAAAATAATATAGTATCTTAATATAAAAAATATGAACCATGTGTCTATTGAACCTTACTTTCTAACTTTTGTAAAATAATACTTCTTAATTTAATAGATTGTTCTTTTTTTCGCTTTTCCAGCTCGAAAAGCTCTTTTTCTTCCTCTCGCTTTGCAACCCCATGTCTTATTTCCTGGCCCATCAAAGTTTGTTTCATTTTTTCCGTCTCAATTTTTTCTTTCTGTAACTGGTCCTTGGTAGAAGCTTTTATGAATGGCCTTCTTCTTGACGCAGGTGTTCTTTGCATTTGTCTGGAGGAGCTTGCAGTTTGTAATTCTGTTGCCTGTGATGTGACTGTTTCCATTGCCTCACTGCTTACATCTTGAACTTCTGAGATTAGAAATGTTTCCTTTATTTCGCTCTCCAGTTCATGCTGCACCACTGGTATCAAGATTTCATTTGCTCGATCAACATTCATTTCTAGAACCAAAAATATGTTATTTACAAGGAAGTCATGCTTTTCATAGTTTGTCTAGGTTTGTGGTATATTGATCTGATCTTGAAGTAAATGTAAACCAGTATCTTCTCAGTTACTATCTCTCTTTTTAATTTATATTGGATAGTATCAGATAGAATACAAATTAACTAAAGAAACATATAAACGAGGAAGCTAACCCTTTCATTTTCATAAGTGACTGATATACCCTGAACCTAGCAAAATTATAAAATTACTCACAATTACTAGAATTATGTTTTTCAAAGTATGAATTGTGCTTACCTCTATTACGTTCTCTTTCATCACAATCAGGAATATTTTCTATTCCTACACCTGCTCTTCCAATCAAAACTAACACCAGTTCCAAAATATCATTCTCTTTTAATGTGCTTGGTCCACCACCCGTGCCCGTTATATCTATTTTTAATTTGCTTTTATATGTTTTAGCTTCATATTTCAATTTACTCCACATTTTTTTCAAGCTAATTACATTCCTAAAATATTCAAAATTCAAAACTTTCTAATCTAATAAGCATTGCAATGAATGTTACCTTTTAATATGATTGTTAAACTCTTGCTCCAATTTCAACCAAGCATTTTCTTTTTTTTTTTGTTAATCACAGAATCAGTCTTTTTACTTATAATTTCACTATGTCTCTGTAATAAATTCAATAATTTCACCTTCTCGTCTTCCGTATAATTTGCACCTCTATTTCTTTTTTCTTCCATTTTAAACAATATAAACGAACTCAATAATAACAAGATTAAACGCAATACGTCAAATAAATTTAACATCAGCACATTATTTGGGATTATTTCCATGGAAATACACTATACTTGTCAAATAGTGGTACCAAAACTTTCCAAATCAAGTTTTTAACTAGGTATTTCTTAACTTAGGATTTCTCAGCTTGGTGAAATCCGATTAAGGTAAGTATCGGATTTAGGTATTTCCTACCGTAGGAATTACTTAGTTAGGAACTTCCTTGCATCTCGTTGGTGAAATCGGGCATCAGAGTAACTAATCTCTGACTAATCTAGGAGTAGGGGCGGAGTGAGAAATGTTTATTAATAAGGCAGTTAGTGGTTACACTCTACACTTCACTCTATCTGATGCGCGTTTCAATAAGCAAGTTATCATCTTCAGAAACTGAAAGATTTAAAAAATATCGACTAATCATATTTTGTTTAGGCAAGATGACTCTGTCACTAAGAATAACTGAAATAATTGCATATAATAAAAATATTTTAGAACAATCACTTATTTTTTCAATACAATTGTCATTATACTTATTTCGGTAAAAATATAAATACAAAATATGACAATCTTAGGTAACACATCGATCTTAAACGTCAACCTTTTGTGTATCGCTCGAACTTTTATTGTATTTTCTGGCTTTGCTTCGTTTAATAGTATATTCTTCAACGAGTGCAGAATGACGGCTATTATTTACGCGAATGAAGTTTCCAAAACGAGGGAGCGCAACGAGTGAGTTTTGGAATCATCCAAGTGAATAATAGCCATTCTACACAAGTAAAAGACTATACTTTCTCCACGACTAAAAAGAAAAAACTTCCAGTGAGGATCGAACCTCGATCGTCCGCGCCATAGTCAACCACCACTAGGCTATAGAGCATATTTATAAAAATGTAAAGAGTAAATATATATACGTAACTCATATTTTTGATCGGAACCCTTACATTTATAAATGAAATTAATTCTGGGAGGCGTACGTCACTATCGCTACTGTTATCCATTTTTTTCTCTTATAATACGTAAAATTATGATTTTATAATTATCTTGACGTTTCAAACGACGCGGTGTCAGAAGCGATTTGCGTTCTTAGGTATTTGACGTTTTAAAGAGACGATTTGATTTATTCATTTTAATTCATTTTAGCGTGAATTCTGATAATAATAGAATGTGATTGGCTAACGAGAGTGAATTATTTTTAATATTCACTGGTGTGAAGAATTTATATCATTATGCAGCTAAATATGTAAAAATAATTTGAGCGTTATTATTTAGTCGTGGAGAAATGATATTTACTCCTCATATCACGGTGCAGTTTTACAAAATCATACATCATACCTATTTTATAAATTTTTGTAAGTTAAATTACTTAGGTCAATCGACAAATGCGGAGAAAAAAGATAAAAATGAATAATTCTTTCCAATCAATTTCAAAATCGTAACGAAATAAGTTGCAGAGAGAATATTTCGGAAATAATATTCCACTAACATATTTAACAATGTACTAATAGTTATTTTTCTCAAACATTCATTATGTGTGTATAGTGGGTCCCCTGGTCCTAATAGAACAGCTTCCAATTACTGAAATAAAATATAACAAGGACTGAATAAACTGGAGAACTGATGTTGTTTTGATTAAAAAAGCAAGTGGTTGATTAACTTGACACTGGGTAATCGAAAATACGATGACACTAGAGACAAGGGCGTCTGTCTAAAAGTTTTTCTGTGAAGAATTTTTTTCCAAATATATTAGACCGGTAGACACGTGTAGGTTTCATTATTTTAAATGGATGCCGTTTTCACCATCGAGTTTAATGTGAGAAACAGGTGGAATAAGGCTATTGCCCAAGAACCAGACCGGCTAATCGACGCTACAGGGGACATTGAAAATCATACTTGGAAAATTATTGACAAATAAAGTATCTCCGTAAAATGTATAACACTAATGTTTTTAACATCTACTAAGGTAGCAATCATCCCAAGGATTACATAAGCATCACTGGTCTGGTGGCCAAAGATCAGACAAACCTCTGCGATGCTAAAACTAAGCAGTGAGCAGTGAGTGAGCAGTGAGAGAAACTAAATCAGACCAATCAGTGAGAGAAAGTAAACTTGCTGTTTGCTATGACCATCAGGTATTAATACAAAGCTTTTTATCAATTGCCCACGATAATCCTTTTTTTACATTAAACCAAAATCCCAAGCCAATTCTTCATAAATACACCGCATCATCCTACAGTTAAGGCTACATCACAACCAACCATCCTGAACAATGGGGCAATATACACAGAAATATAAATAGTAAGTGAGATTTATTGACAGTACACGTGTGTGAATGTGTACTTAGTACAAATCATAGTCCCTAGTGAAGAATACATTATTTTTCATAAATATGCTATTATAAAAAAGACCCTCTCATTATCATTCTTCCCTTTCTTCCTTCTTTGGAGGACAGTATAAGACGCAGTTGCAGTTGATGGTACCTGGTAGCTAGTAGTAGGTTCGTTCCAACTTATCAAAAAACCATTCTAGAATAGCAATGCGCAAGTGCATATAATTAATGCCGTTACAAGTTATTCGTGACCGTAATATTACGGTTCTATTTGCGTTCCAACCATATTATGATCGTTCTAGAGCCGCAACGGAACGGTAATTTCGATACTCGATAGAAAGAAGAATCTGTGATGTCTGACATGCGCTGCTAGTAAGTATTCTGTCAGTTGTTTTCAAATATTGTTGCTTTATAGATTGATGTAAATGAAGTGTTTGTGATTGAAAATCAAAAATGAAGTATATTAACCAAATTATTGAAGAAGTAAAACGTAATAAAAAGAGTAATAACCTCCCTTAAAAATTAATATGAGCTTAAATGAAATATTTGTGACTCAGTAAATGTCGAAGGAGACAGCGATTTTTATTGGAAGAATCCAGAATCCTTTTATACCAACCAAAAATTAAAAATAAGAATATCTTTCGATTTTTGATTTCGTACGTATCCACTTTTCTTGGATAATTGCTATACAAATCTATCAGTGCTTTTGTTTCGTCTGTTGTCCGTAACTATGACATAAGCAAAACGGTCGCTAAATGATAATAAAGTACGCCTAAAGCCGTTCCAGCCTCTATCAGTTCTGGGACGGTGCAAAGTTTGCGCATGCGTATAAAACAATTCCTAATGATTCCAAAACGGTTCCAGAACGGTGTTACGCAGGAGTTACGTAAGGTTTTATTAACTGGGAGGTCCAAGTTCAAGACCCGTTCAGATTATCTACAAAATTTCCACACGAGGCCATAATGTGATGTGATAGTGAGAGGGGAATAGGCGTGCAGTCGTCAGGCACGCCAGGAGAGCGCGATGGGCGTAGATAAGCAAGGCATCAGGCTCACAAACGATCAGGTGAAATAGGTGTACGCACAAACGGGAGGTCCAGCACTTTAGTTACTCCAAGGACAAGAAGCGGAGCAGGATAGCCGAATGTAAAACGCAGTCACGGTTAATGAATTGCTTTCTCAATGTTCGGAATACTCAGCTATTATACCTACATCTTTGACACAAAGGCCTGAATTAGGAGAGTTTATATGAAATTCTAACCACTCTGTTTACAATAGATATCGCAGAGAGTAATAATCATTCCAACGCTTTATAAATTTTGAGAAATATTTTTCAGACAGTGACCGTTCAACTAAGAAGAAACAACTACTTCCCGTCGAAGATATTTGTTAAACTGACCGAAGAATCACATACATATTTTTACAATTTAATAATTTATTTCGTTCAGTTAGTATATGATAGATATCGTTGCTCACGCCACTGACAAGTTATTTATTGGTTTATCTGTAATATCACGCCTCACTAGACGTCACCTACATTTTCATTGGAAAAATTTTTCGGATCAAATTTACAACAGTTATAGGAAATTTTATTAACTTAATATGCTAATATGTAAGACATGATAAATGACATCGTTAATCTCTTTTGATGGTTGATGCACAATAGAAAAATATTTTCCCATGGAAAAATTCGACACGTCCGTCTACTTCAATATATTTAATCACATTATTCAGTCAAGTTAACGCAACTTTTGGAATTGGGTATTGATTGCATAACATTTTTTTTACAAATTGACACGTTCAGATGTCGGAATAATTAACAATTTTCCGCACATGATTTAGAGCCGGTAACAACATTGACTTATTGTCATATATAAAAAAATTTGTCGGCAAAATTTTTGAAAGGTATGAAAGTTGGTTGCTCGTGAAATTTTTCATTAATTCGCGTAATGGTCGAAAACTAAAAAACTTGAATAAAACTTTGAGAACAATTTTCCCAATACAATCTTTTCTCGAGTGATTAAAGAACTTTTTTCCACTACTAGCTGGTAAGTTGACAATTAGTGCTTCTTCTAGCCAACTGAGAAGTTGAATTTCTCTATCAGTGGTTAATAATATTTTTCTACACCCACATGTATATTATCCATTTTCTGCACAGTTTGCAGAACGGAAATGTAGTCCATATCGTTTAACTGAACGGATATGATTTCAGATATATCCTAGAACGTATATGAAATCCACCAATTTGCATTCGCGATTAGTACACGTCACTCATCTTTTTTCAGTTTAAAAGAAACGTCAAAATAACTTGTCAAAACAGTCTCTCCTAGAATCACTGGTTCAAGAATATTCATTTACAAAAATGAACTTAAATAAAAGAATCAGTATGAATTAACAACAAATATTAAAAACAGAATAAAATGGGTATTTCGATGATGTCAGATTGATTATAAAATTATGTAATACATGTAACGTTATAGATAATCAATTGGCATAACCTCGGTGGTCGAGTGGTAAGCATGCCAGACTCTCACGCGATAGACCAGGGTTCAATCCCCGCGAAGAAATATTTTTTAATTTGTTAATTTTATTTTTAAATAATTATTCTTCTCGATATTGATAACATCAGGTAGACGCTTGAAATATTGAGCGGAATATTCATTATTATAGATAATGGTACGGTACCCTTCGTGCGGGAGTCCGACTGGCAACATCTACTTATAACAGCATCGCATATTTAAAAAGGGATCCGTAGCATTATACAAATTGTACATTCAAGAACTGTACGTTTACCACATAAAATTGAATTGGCGAAATTATAAATAAAATTGTTAAAAATTTTTAATTTGAAGTTACCAGTTTATTAAAATGTTAATTTTCTAGATTTTTTCTTAAGTGGGCTACTGGCAAGGGCTTTTGCACCTCCTTATGTGGTCTTGGAAAATATGGGATTGTATTGGATACGTCCCGTAAGTTAGTGAAATATTTTTTCCTGTAGGCCGTCTGGGGTGTCTTCGTCGTGAATTTTTATCATTTCCAATAATTCTTGTGAAACAAGCAAATGTTGAACAATTTGGAATGATTGAGTTATTGAACGTTAATTTTGAATTAATAGAGTAGTATACCTAACTAGTGCGGAAAGTGATTCTGAGGCGTCGTTCGGCCAGCAATCGCGTGCGTGTTAGGTACACTATTTTTTCTACTAGCATGCGGAAGAAAATTCAAAAGTTAATATAAAAGAACATTTATTATTAAATACATATCAACAAATTAATTATTACTATTTGACGTTAATTTTATGAGGCTTATACCAGGGCCATTAAAAAACTATTGAAATATACGTTTTTTTTTTATTAAAAATTATAGCAGAATTGTAATGAATATCTTAATTTTTCAGTCATCATATATAGATATTTTGAATATTCCTATATCAGTATACTCCCCAAAAACTCAACTAAAATGAGTGCACGCTATTAGAAAAAATAGTTTTATGTGTTTTGAAATGTTATCCTGGTTTATGAAATTCTCGGTCTTACTGAAATAATATTTATGTGGGATACAACAGAAATTTGATCTGTAATCTAGAAAAGGAATCATGAAAATAACTGAAAATATTACATAATCTATTCGCAGGTAATTTTATCAACAAAACAAGGGTTGTTTTTCTGATTAAATTAGTTGTAGGTAGGTCTCATTTTTCTAATTTAATTCAATTAATTGCTTCCATCTACACTACATCAATATCCATTACAATAAAACAAATCTCGTATCTTACTTCTATTAAAAAACATATCATGTTTGGAAAAATAAGTTTAAGGCTTGGAATAGACGAGCGTACAAAACGCCGCGTGAAAAATGGTGCGTTTTCTCCGCTGGAATGAATATTGGTATTTTAGGTTAAAGCAAATGCACAAAAGTTAGGCATGTTTGTGTCTAGTGATCGAACATGTGTTGTATCAGAATTGCCGACGATGACATATGTATACAGGGTGTCAATTTTAAAACTTACAATGGTCTGTACCTCGTGAACAGAAAGAGATAAAAACTGTTCCTGGGGTAGAAAGGGGAAACTAAAATCACATGAGAGAGAAAGCATACCCATCAACCCTCCACGCCCACCTACTCCACCAACAAAAATTTTAATGACAACCCCCTACTTGTGATACGTCGTTGGAAATCGCATAGAAAATGCTTTTCAACGGTCCAAGTCATAATTACACAGGGTGTTACAATAAAGCAGAAAACTTTATTTGACAACAAAAATAACAATTAATTTGGAAATCATTTTCTACGGGCTTTCCAACGAGGTTGTTGCTATTTAAATTTTTGTTGGTGGTGTTTAGGGGGTTGATGGGGGTGCGTTCTCTTTCATGACATTTTAGTTGCCCCCTCTCTACCCTAGAATGGGTCTTGAAATTTTTTTGATATCTCTTTTCATTCACGAGGTAAGCCCATTGTAAGTTTTAAAATTGACTCACTGTTTAAGACGATATATGAGGGGTCTCTATCTAATTGGGGTAAAGTGCAGTATATATCAAAGACTAGCCAGTATATATACAGTGCTTTTCAGATAAAAGTATCCACCTTTAATAACTTTTGTAATACTGGTATTTAGAAAAAATCCAAAAACACGTCAATTTATGTTGGAAGTGGCAAGCATTATGGCTTATTTAAACTTACTGGAAAAGCCACCCTCTCACCCCTAGCAGCATCCCCTTTATTTTTTTAAATTACTTTTCATATTTTTTATGTAAAATTTGGATACTCCTCTTTGAGCTGATTTCAAAAATGTATAATACTTGTAGGTTAAAGTGGTTAGTTTATGAGATAAACAATTTTTCTTTTAAGAGCACAAATTTTACTTATTTTTTACTTTCACCTTATTTGCCTGTACTAAAATGGGTTGTACAACATTTCAAACTCTTTAATCTTTTTAACTGTGCTATTTATTCTACTTAAAAAATCCAAACAACAAAAAACTCTACTTTTTATTAAAGTTTGACATTGTCAACTAGAATTTGTAGTCACTATTGATAGTGTAATTTGATACATTATTTATTTTGTTTCTCTGAAATGGTTTACTCTTTGCAAGAAAGAATTGAAATTGTAGGTTTAAACTACCAAAATAATAATTGTGCAAGAGCTGCTGCTAGAATATTTAACGAATTACATGACGGAAGACATGCAACTCATAAGTATGTAATTCAACTGATGGAGAAATTTACCACAACAGGGTCTGTTTGCAATAAAGTGCATAAGCGAGAGGGACTCGTAAATAACGAAGCAATACAAGTGGCAATTTTAGGGCAAGTCAGCTTAGAGGCTCAACAACCCCAATCGTTGTCAACAATAAGTAGAGCGATCGGTGTTTCATCTTCTACAGTTTTCCGAGTTCTACATAAATTCAAGTACCACCCATACAAAGTTAAGTTGGTGCACGAGTTGAATGAAGATGATTTTGATCGTCGTCTAGAGTTTTGCGAATCAATGACGCAAATTATCAATAACAATCCACAATTGTTAAACAATATTTGCTTTTCTGATGAATGCTCATTTTCATTAAATGGCTTAGTAAGTAGGCATAATTGTAGATATTGGGCTGAAAGTGAGCCACATATTATGCGTGAATTCCATACACAACATCCCCAAAAGTTAAACGTTTGGTGTGGTATCCTAGGTGACCACATTGTCGGACCTTTTTTCATCAACGGAAATTTAAATGGTGAATCATATCTTGAGTTACTCAGGGAAGGGGTTGACCCACGTATTACAACAATAATAGAAAATGATGATAACCTTTCCGAAGATTTACTGGTATTTCAACAAGACGGAGCTTCCCCACACTATGCTATGCCTGTCCGACAAATTTTAAACGAAACATTCCCCGCTCGTTGGATAGGTAGAAGGGGGCAGATGATGGAGTGGCCACCTAGGTCACCGGATTTAACACCCCTAGACTTCTTTTTATGGGGGTATTTAAAAACAAAAGTTTATGCTACCCAACCAGAATCTCTGGATGATTTACGAGATAGGATAGAAAATGAATGTCGACAATTAAATCCAGCCGTATTAAGCAATGTCAGAGAGGCATTTCAAAATAGATTATACCATTGTATGGAAGTGAATGGTACTCATTTTGAACACTTATTGTAACTTCATAATAAATAGCACAGTTAAAAAGATTAAAGAGTTTGAACCCATTTTAGTACAGGCAAATAAGGTGAAAGTAAATAATAAGTAAAATTTGTGATCTTAAAAGAAAAATTGTTTATCTCATAAACTAACCACTTTAACCTACAAGTATTATACATTTTTGAAAACAGCTCAAAGAGGAGTATCCAAATTTTACATAAAAAATATGAGAAGTAATTTAAAAAAATAAAGGGGATGCTGCTAGGGGTGAGGGGGTGGCTTTTCCAGGAAGTTTAAATAAGCCATAATGCTTGCCCCTTCCAACATAAATTGACGTGTTTTTGGATTTTTTCTAAATACCAGTATTACAAAAGTTATTAAAGGTGGATACTTTTATCTGAAAAGCACTGTATATGTCGTAGGCATAATGTAAATTTAGGCTTTTTATAAATTGCCTAGGCATTTTACAAAAAACCGGCAAAACGTGAGCATAAAATGCATTTTTCGTTATGCCGACACCAATTCAGGCAAATTGATAAAATGCCGGCAAAACAAAAACAGAATAATGTATATCTTGTTATGACTGATTATTCTTAGGCATTTTATAATTGGCCAAAAATGGAGCCGTCAAAACGTGAATAGATATAAAATAAGTCGACTCTTTTAGATTGAATAGTACATTCCCAAGTAACAATTTGAGTTTTAACTTGGTATACAGGATACCTATAAAGCTTATTTCATTCCATTTTCATAAAACTTCTTCATCTATGGGATACTTATAAAGCTGTCACAAGTAGGCTTCAAGATAAAAGGGAGAATCCTAAGACGGTTTTCAGGAGTAATTTAAAAGATTTTTTTAAAACCTACTAGCTGAATTTTGAAGCCTAGCATAACGTTTTTAGGATAACCATAAAACTCATTATTAAAACATTTATAAGAGTAACAAATCCCAGAGCTGCCTTAAGAGTATGATAAAGCTGAACGATAAGAGCATCATAAGACTAAATTTATAAATTATAAATTTGTTTGCTCTTAAAATAGTTTAAGAAAAATCTTCCATAATATTATTCGGTTTTATGGTACTCCCATCTCCAGTTTATTTCCAAAGATGTCCTGAACATAAACATATTATTAGAAGAATGTATTCGATAACATAAATGGCTGATAAAACTATTTCCAAAGGCTCATTGGCTCCGTAAATTTTCAAACGAACACTACATTTCTGTTAAAACTTATTATGATGGGATATATATTTTGATGCGCCCGGTGAAATATTGATTTTCAAGAAATGAAAATAAAAAAGTTTCCGCAGTAACATTTTTTTACTACTAATTTTGCAAGTATTCCTATTTATTTACTTATGTTATATTATATTATATGTATGTTTACAACTAATTTACGTTACAATGCTATATTTGTTGCTTTCTTCAACCGAAATTTACAAAAAGTTGAAATATTTTTTAATGAAGAAATTATTGGTAGTGGCTAGTAAATCATCATCATGACGGAACTATAAATATGGTTGTTAAAACTAAGAGAATATAGGTAAGTAATAATAAATATGTATTTTAAACTATTTTATAATACTTCAGCTCTTACCACATTCAAATAAATGATATACAGTGTGTTCACAGATGGGGCTGATGGGAGGAGTATTTTATTTTTGATTTAACGACAAAAAGTGATTATTCATAAAAAAAGTTATTTTATGCACTCATGTGTCATTTTTATGCACCCTTATATCATCATGACTAATAGATCGACGTTATTTTTAGTCCATTTAGAGCAGCCTGAATCAGACATCTTTTGGTTTTTGCATAAAATTGGAAAAAATATTGTATGTAACATCAGAATTGTGTCTTTACTGCACTCATTGAATCGACGTCAATTTTTCCATTTGTGAAAAAAGCACCACTCCGTGCACTTGCTGCATACAATATTTTTTTAATTCTATGCTAAATTTCATGCTAAAACTAAAAATAGTCTCATTTTAGGTTGCTCTAAATGGACTAAAAATGGCGTCGATTTGTTTGTCCATTCCATTCGTGAAAAAAGCACCACCTTAGCACTTGTTGTATAAATATCTATTCTTTTGATCGGAAGTGTTTGTTATTATAGGATAATACACATTCCGACACCCCTAAAAGCCGTAGTACAATTCGACTGAAGTTTCAACGGTAGGTAATACAAATATTTTTAAAAGGCATGGGACCGAGGACTATTATCTTAATATAAAAATAAGCAGAAAACTTTATAAAGATTAACTTTTGTCATAAAATCGTACAGGAAATGAATAGTCTTCTGCTTGCATAGAATAATATTCACAATAGTTATTATCTTTGAGTAATATGTATAACTCTTATAAATGATTTAAATTATTTCAAATTTGTGATTTTATAACGGTAAATTGAAATAACTCTAAAATTATAGTCTGGAATACATTAGTTGGGAGCAATAGCCACTACCACAAAAAATGTCGACTCCCAACCTTCTAGCGGCAGAACGAGTAAAAACCATTTGGCATAAATATAAACCTTCTTAAAACTATTTACTATAAAAATGCTTTCATTTTATGCTACTTTAAGGTAATTTTGACTTAGAAAAGTATGTATTAAGTCAAGAGAACAAAAAATATTTCTTAAGACTATTTAGTCCTACTGACATAACCTAAAATTTACTCTTGACGTTTTGTTTATCTTCGACGAAATTTGTTGTTTACTATAATTTATTGAAATGCCATTTAAAATAGTCCAAACCATCGAGGACAATCAAATTTGTTTGTCTGTAGTTCCTAGCAATTGGGAAGAAAACGGATTGTTATACTGGCCAAATAAAAATAATAGGTTCAAAATCGATATTTGAATTATCAGTAGGCGGATCACAAATTGTGTTTACAAACGTATTCACGACTTGTTTGGATTTAAAACTGTTTTTTAGTTTTTTATTTTCTTTCCACTTACGGTGAAAGTTACCACTTTTTTTAATTTTAATCCATTATTCCAAAAACGTTGCCATTTTCTTATATGGTATGATATTAGATTACTTAAAAAGTTGGGTTTCATATTGAAGAGTACTTTTTAAAACCATACTGCCTCATTCACCTCTTATAATTTACTTATTTATATCAGTTTTAAGATTACAACTTTCAAGTGTTTATTACCTAGGAAACTAAGCCTACTGCACTCTTTAAAACTAACTTTTAATACTTTTATAAGGGAACTACGCAATGAATATATCCTTATTAAAACAAAATTATCTTTAGGAGTATTATAAGTGTGAACTGCCCTATCACTGCAAATTGTAGGATACTTATAGGGAAGTAATAAGATTACAATATTTTTAAGATAATATGTATTTGAGACTATACTTTAAAGTTCTTTTTAAAGCTATACTATGAAGCAATATTGCCTTCAAGTCATGAAAGTACATATTATAACCTTTTTAAAACAAGAGTGTATAATTCTGCTTTTATAAAACTCTAATAAAACATAATTAAAACTGGCTTCACTTAAAAATGTTACTTGGGTTAGGTCTACACCGAATCGTGACTGATATGCAACTGCCTCTCAGAGAGTAATTAGTCGATCAGGAATTTCATCTTCAAAACCCACTGAGGTTTCTTGAATATCATTTCTGGAAAATAAAGTTTTAAGAATTCCCTTAGAAGTACCTACTTTGTAGAGGCTATTTTTCAGGTCAATCACTTTTGCAATTAAATTATTGTGAATATCTTTATAGCTGAGTACACATGACTAAAAGTCAAGAAAACATTTTTGTATTCTGTGTAAAATTTTTATTATAAAATTGCAAACCGCCGAAAGCGCTTTGCAATTTTATAATAAAAATTTTACACAGAATACAAAAATGTTTTCTTGAATTAAATTATTGGAATCGAGAGGTCCTCGATCTACCTTATGAACTGTTAAATAAACATATGATCCTATTGCAATCGACTTAAATTTTTTGTTGGATGCCTTAGTCATCCTTTCAGCTATTTTTTTCTGACCAGAGTAAGATTGTTGTCTCTCAATTTCAATTTCATTGTGAGTTGCACAAAGTGAACAAATTCTTGTATCTAGTTTTGAAGATGGTCCGGAACTTAAAATTGTACAATTTGAATGCATTGTGGCATTACATATCTCACAAGTGTATTTATATTTTTCTGTTATTTTTCCATTACAAGCACAACAATATACAATACTATCACTTAAAGTCTCTGTCGCATTTTCTTCCATATTGTAGAGTTGAATGCTACTCCGAATCAAGATTATCTTCTGGTATTTCCCGGTTAGTGTTGTTGGTTCGTGAAGGATTCATTATATCTTCAATTTCCTCTTCTGTTCGAAGTTCTTTAATCACAGAATCTGGCAAGTTTGTCGATTTTAATCCAAGTTTCGGATCAGCTCCAAACAATGCACGGTGCAATTCCTAATATCTGTCCCTAAACTCTTGTAGACCTAATGTACTATTCAATCTAAAAAAGTCGACTTATTTTATATCTATTCACGTTTTGACGGCTCCGTTTTTGGCCAATTATAAAATGCCTAAGAATAATCAGTCATAACAAGATATACATTCTTCTGTTCTTGTTTTGCCGGCATTTTATCAATTTGCCTGAATTGGTGTCGGCATAACGAAAACTGCATTTTATGCTCGCGTTTTGCCGGTTTTTTGTAAAATGCCTAGGCAATTTATAAAAAGCCTAAATTTACATTATGCCTACGACATATATAATGGCTTGATACTCCTGCTGGGGTTTCGCCGCTTCACGCTATCTAAATCCATTTTTTTGGGGTGGATCAATCCCCGTTTTCCATTGCCATTCCATTCTTTGTCTTTTTATTCTCCTTACTATGTCCTCTCCTTCCAGTTCTTGCTCAATTTCATAGTTCATTCTTTGTCTGTACTCCAATTTGATTGGTCCCAATATTATTCTCATCATCTTTCTTTCTATTATTCCCAAGTCTTCTTCTTCCTTTTTAGTCAGTGTCATTGTTTCAGCAGCATACAACATGACGGGTCTTATTAGCACTTTATAAATATTGATTTTGGTTTGTCTTGAGAGTAATCTGCTTTTTAAAACTTTTTTATTGGCATGGCAAGCCCTACTTGTATTAATGATTTTTTCTTCTATTTCCTTTTTCCTGTTTCCAGTGTTTGTTACTGTGACACCTACTTATTTGAATTTTTCCATTTTTTCAAATTCGAAATCTCCGATCTTTATTGCATTGGTTTGATTTATTTTACCAAAAATCATTATTTTTGTTTTATCTGCATTTATCTCTAATTCCATTCTATTTCCTTCACTTGTGATTTCCCTTATTGTGCTTTCCAGAATCTCTCTTGTCTTTGATATGATTACTATATCGTCCGCATAAGCAATTATCTGTCTTCCGCTCGTCCTGAGATTGCTTTTTTGTATTCTTCTCATTGCATATTCAAGTGTTGGGTTAAATAATGTTGCAGATAGCGAATCACTTTGTCTTACACCCTTATTTATGTTTATTTCCTCAGTTTCTCCTCTTTGTGTTTTTATCGTAGCTCTTTAGTTTTCCATAGTCATCTTGATTAAACTTCTTAATTTATCATTAATGCCTAGTTCTTTCAACGCAGACAAAAGTTTGCTTCTATGTATTGAATCGAAAGCTTGCCGAAAGTCTACAAATAATATTTCCAGTTCTATTTGATGTTCATATGTTTTTTCCATTATCTGCTTCAGTGTATATATGGCATCTACCGCTGATCTTCCTTTTACGAATCCACACTGATATCGTCCTATAGTATTTCCTGTAGTGTCTCTAAGCCTTCTGTTTATTGTAGCTGATAGTATTTTATAAGCCAAAGACTAGCCAGTAGCCATACAAAATTAAAATTTTTCGTGACTTTGGCAGCTCTCTGGCTATAATGAATTCATGCATTATGATCACTTTTGAATAATAATGACGTTTGTAGAGGGAAAATATATTTGTTGGGAGGGTTTTTTCATATCCTGAAAATGTTATTACTAAGTTTCATTTTGTACATTCTGATTTCTTACATTATTTGAAATCCTTCCTACGTTTTTCGTTATTTGGCATCTAATTTTTTGCTTCATCCTATATTTTATTGCTGCACTTACTAAAACAGTGCTAAACACGTTACGCAATATGTTGAATAAATCGCTGAAATATGAGGGAAATTTTGGTTGTGACGATTTTCTTATTTCCTGCATAACAAGTATAAGTATACTTCCCCTCATGAATAATTCCATTAGAAAAGGAAATATGTAGCGGCAGAGATTTTCTGAAAACGAATAAAATTTGTTCAATATCATCCCAAATTCCAAGTTATTTACACAAATATTCCAGAGGAAATTTTAAAATCAGCAAGATATTACCTTGAGTGCAAAAGAAAACAAAGGTTTCTACGAATTATGTCAGTAAAGTGGAATTTTTAATATTTTATAATTTCAGAAATACAGGATGAATCCCATTTGACTGAGACTAGGAATCAATAGAAAATAGATCTTTGCATTTGGTAGAATGTAAAATTCTTGGAGCTAATTATCTTCTGTAAGTTCCTTGTGGCATTACTTATTCTTTTTTCTTATTCTTTTGGGAATCAAACCACAATAATGTTTTT
>CAJUYH010003196.1:20890-34214 GCA_910591685.1 Galerucella tenella | reverse complement strand
TATATATATATATATATATATATATATAAGACTGTTCATGTGGTGATGAAATTAATACATAGGCTGATGATGGTGGTGGTACATGTTGATCGATATTTCAACATGCTGTAGAATTTCATGCGGGTGGTTTTATGAATTGATGGAAATAGGTGCGTAGGGGAATTCCGCAGAATACTTCGCACATCAATCATAGATGAAATTTTCTTTCTATATGTAAATAAAGCAATTACATAATGAATACATTACAGAGAGAATGGAATTTGAAGAGGAAAAAAAAATGCACGTTCGATTGAAATTTATATATGATAAGTGATTTATCTGATCGATACTATTTAGATTTATTTTTGTTTTTATTACATTTGTTCCATTTCTCGTATTTTTCGGCAATGTACAATGCGCAACTCACTTTATCTTCTTGGCCCCATTGTTGAGCAACTCAATTCAACTCGATATTTCTCAGAAGAAAGAATAATTTCGTTTGGTATTGTACGACTATCTTTTTGCAATACTTACAATACACTTTACGATCAAAATAAATTTGATCGTAATTTTTCATAATGTCCTATATGGAAGAATTACGAACGTTAAAATGCAATATTAATTTGTTAGATGTTTGTAGTGTACAAGTGTAAAGGCATCCTGATGACGGCAAACATATTACATCGTTAAATCTATGAGTTTATTACATCAAGTAAAACACAAAAGGGGACAAATGAAAAAGCGCTGCCATTCTATATGCCATTATATAGCACATACAGCTCACCGGAGATTAAATTTTTTTGTTGCTTTCGACAGTTTTTATATACTATATACTTACAAATGTCCATCCCATCCATGTTCTATACATGTCCTTAATTCAAAATAAAGTCCCAAGAATAGCTCAACAAATTTAAAAACATCGGTGTGAATTCCACATAGGATTTCACATACGAATATTTTAGAATATGTACAGCCAATCAGTCACGTTGACTATTGATTTATTTGCAACTATATACTAAATGAGAAATTTATCAGGTCCATGTCTTGTAAATAAAAACAAGATGCAAATTGAATTCTACAATAGATGCCACAATACAGATTGACCGATTGCCAGGGGCCAACTGGAAAAATGAAATAGTTGCCAAAAATGGACACAATGTAATTGCAATCTAAAGCTATGGTTTTCTATTTATTCGTATGGGGAAAATAAGTACGTATATTATAATCGATTGATATGTTCATTCGTAACGTTTGTTCATTCACGAAATCTAAAGTGGAGCAACGACCGTGCAGAGGAAGTTGCCAGCCTGGCAAGTTGGCCGGCTGTGAGTCTCTGCGTGAATTTGCGCGCCACCAACACGTCGCCTATCAGCATTGTCCTGAATTCGGAGATAGGAAATGACAACCCGCGACCTCGATCCACTATTTTTTCATATTTATTGCACATAGATATCGATAGTTTTATTAATTTTCTATGCACGACTTTTATGCAAATATTTTCAAATATCCCTCCAGATGTTATAAAATATATTACTATTATTTTTGTTTATCAATTTTTTTTATATTGGTTTATCCTATAATTTATATTCCATGTTTACCTCCATTATAAAACTTTTTCTCTGTTTATGTCTATCTATGAGTTTCCCACTTTCTCAATACAACGATTGTCCAATCAAATATCTCACTCTATCACTGCTATAGATGAATATTATCCGAATGAAGAAACATCTAGTTATTATTTATAAATATCACATTTGTAACTGTCCTAATTGCAAACACAACACGTGTACTAACTTAAAAACATTTGTATATATACAGCATCAATAATCATTTTATTCAACGTGATCATTAATTTATTTGATGTGATATTTTTCACTTTGATTGTTTGCAGTGGATCAGGGTGAGAACAAATTTTCTACCATTATTTCCTAATTACACGACTTGAATTTATTGTTGTCTCACAATATTGCGTTCTACCAGATAGAAGATACAGTGAGTGAAAAAAATAAAAAATAAAAAAAATAACAATAAAAACGTGGAAAAGTATAAGAATGAGTGGAAAATGTAAATGAGATTGCGCCGCTGTGTCACCAAGCGATATATTATGGGCGCCAGTGGAAGTCAAGCGATAAAGCCTGAAATTAAGCAAATATTGGCGTTACAAACGTTTAACGAGCATTTGTCACTACATATGTATATCTATATATATATATATATGTCGACTATTAAATAAAAACATCTATCCGCACCCGCATTAGCAAGCAATACTTCCAGGAATGAATGAAGTGTTTCCAATTCGCACGTTTATATATCTAATCTTATCGCCGCCACCATGAGCCAATCCTATCGACTGACACTTTTATAACCCGGTAAAATCCCATTGATAATGTAGGAAGATAATACATTCGAAATACAACAAAAAAATCCAATCCAATATTCATACATGATTGGATAAATTTCCCTAATGCAACATACATTTAAATGAGCACGGCGAACGGTTACAATAAATAACTGCTAACCTTTCAATATATAGTTAGCAACAGTATTATTCCATATATATATATCTTTACAATTATATATTTATAATAGTCCCAACGTGATATAATGTTTTTAATACAAAAACAATACAAACGTTTTAATCAAATTACTAATATTTCCATATTAGTTCAATAAATAATATATTGAATGTGTATTTAATTATGGAAATTAATATAAAAATTATATATTGTTCCAAAAGCATTCATGATGTTTTTGTAGGTGATGTGTTTAATTAACAATTGTACTTTTAACTGAATAAAACAAAGAGCAAATACAAATACAATATGATGAAAAATATTTAATAGAAAATATAAAATTTTATAGTATATTACTAGGCAGCCATCAATAAGTTTCATATATATTTTATGAACAAAGTCATGGAATTGACCCAAATATATATACAAATAAATAAATAATGGAGCGTAGTAGGAAATTGGTAGTGAGCCATTTACTCCACTTCGCCTACAGTCTACTTTTTAGTTTCTCGAGTTCAACGAAAATTTTGGTACGCTCCCAACGGTTCGTACGATAACGAAGCTATATATAACATGTAGTGCTGTCTGGTAAGAGAAAACAAAAAAAGCTATGAATATATACAACGTCGAAGACAATCTCCATAATTTCTCGCTTGCCGACTTACTCTGTTCTCAAATCTTTATTCGTGTATCTTCCAACAATACTATTCCTTCCAAAACATCAATCCTTATAATCTTATTCTATCTTTCCATATTCATTACTCAAATGGTAGTATTTATTTTTTTTTTTTCTTACAAACCTATTTTCTTGTGAAATATTCATCCACTATAAATCCTATATACTGGAGATGGTGCTTTATTGGTAGTTAATAGAAAAAAAAAATAAAACAAAAAGAGAGAAAGAAAATGAAACGAAAAATTATATTAACGATTGAGAGATTGTATTTTTGATCGTCAAAGGTTGACACTTTTATGGTTATCCATTCGGTCATGCTCCAGTAGATAAATACCCTCGGAAGCAAAAACATATATATACATTCAACGATATATTATACATATATATGTATACAATCATAGATATATGTTCATGTTACAATATATATATATATATGCCAAATATATACGACATTTATGGGAATTATCACCCGCGGTGTGATCTCCTGCAGTTATCCGAAACCAAGATGTGAGTTCACTTTACTTTCTTCGCATGGTTCTGCAATATACAATTCCTTTTATCCCTGTGATTACGGAGGTAATGGCCACGCTGTGAATTTTTTTTTTACAAATGAACTGCATGAGGAAAAAAATAATAATTATAATAATATCCATAAAAAGTAGGAATTTATACTTTCATGCATATTTTGTTGTAAGTAGACATTTTTATTCTAACTTGAAAACTCGTGTAATCTCATTGAGAATCTCTAGTGGCAGGATTTTTTCATATCTATGAGAAAATGAAAATGGTAAAAGAAGAAAGGAGAAAAAAAAAAGGGTGATTTAGAAAATAAATGACCGACAGTAAACATAATATTGAATGTGCTTATATAAATAATACGTAAATGAAAGTTAATTGAATATATTTATTTTGCATAATATGTTTACGTAGGATGTATACTATCGGAGTTTTGTTTATTTATACTAATGCGAAGGCTATCAACCTTCCTCTATAAATAATATAT
This sequence comes from Galerucella tenella, assembly GCA_910591685.1. Taxonomy (NCBI): domain Eukaryota; kingdom Metazoa; phylum Arthropoda; class Insecta; order Coleoptera; family Chrysomelidae; genus Galerucella; species Galerucella tenella. Next base: position 30,043 of record CAJUYH010003196.1, on the reverse strand, counting down.
AGAGTGAATTGATAAGGGCGACGAAATGCCAACAATGCGGATTCACACGATAAATTTAATTTACATTTTACTATTACAATTAAATATATAAATATATTTATTTATTCAATAATAATTAATCTGGCACACTTTTCCTACAATTATTAAACGAATTTTATTTTCAAAATATTTTCCAAACATTCAATAATACACATGAATAAACTCACCTTATTGCAAATCCCGCGGCCGTATCTGTCCCGTTTTACTCGTCGACTTATTATACTTTTGAGTAAATTTGCAAACTGATAATGCAACAGTTTCACGTTCTCTACTGCCTTCCAATAAATCTCACCGTCACAAACTATATTTGATTGTCCTCTTTATACAAACCATCTATTTAATTATTACGCAGAAATCCATAGAGGAACTCTTCAATAAATTTGTTTATTATGAAATGCTTTTTTTTTTTGGTTTTTTTCTTTTCTTCCAGCCACAATATTGTTGACGTCGTGAATTTACAGGCGCACGTTGTCTTGTGTACTGGTTGACGTCGCGTAACCGAATCCTGGATCACTTCGTTCACCGCCTCACTATTACCGTTCTATACTCATGTATGAAGAAGCGAGATGGAAGATGAAGGACGAGTGAGGGAAGCATGGAAGAGAGGCCGACGAGCTAGCTCTGTCCGGTTCCCCACGGTCGTCACCGGGATGGTATCCTCTCTCTATATACTGTGAGATAACGCATGCGCAATTCACTTTACTCCTTTTATTCTTGTCATAGCCCCACCTGGGCCCATGCTACCGTCTCTATTTCCTTCCTTCCTTCCTTCCTTGGATTCTCCTTCTCACCTTTCCTTGTATATGCCACCCCACACTCGGTCATAACTACTAGCGCGTGAGTGAAACCCGTATTCACTCTCCACTTCACTTTGTGGCCAAGTGAATTGTTAAAATTGTGTTTACCTTGAGGCATATTTTAAATGAACAAAACAAAAAAAAACGGCCCACTACACTTTTCAATGGGTACACATACATCGATACCTCTGTATAAATATATACATTGTATTTACATGACGCGCTTTTCAATAATCAATTATTTTTGTTAAGAAAAAAAAAAAATATAGAAGTAAAAAAGAAATAAAGAATAAAGTATCAAACAATAAAATAGTAATTGAATTGTTGAGAACAATCTCCCATATCTATAGTTCACTTTCTCTATTGTTTCATATCACTCGTTTGTTCATGCAAAATACATTCCTTATGTATATATATATATATATATATATATTTCGCTGGCGTTTCTTCTGTCGCAATATGATTTTCAAGATATTCCCCTCTTTCATTAGGTACTAGTGAATGTGGAGGAATGAAATAGTCGTGAAGAAAATGGATTTTAACACCAGGCACTCAGCCTAAAGGGGATGTTCCATTATTGAAGTGAAAGAGAAAAGGCGAGAGGATGAGAGTGAGAGAGAAAACAGAGACTCGAAGTTATTGTATACTAAAAGCAGGTATTATTATTGTTATACCTTATTTTAGTTATATAATATTTACTGGTCTTATATATTGTGGATGAAGGTGTGGTGTTATTTGAAATTATTTAATATATTTGCAAATTTTCGTAACAATTATTTTGAAAGTCTGACAAAAGATATGGCGGTGGTGACAGACAATACGTAAAGTATGAGACGCTTCTTTATTTTCGGACAATAAAGATGAGAGGATGAAAAGTGTTATCAAGAGTTTACTGGAATGTTTCATAACGCTATGAAGTATTACAAGTGGCCATTAATATTCTGGCTCATCGCATGCTCAAATCAAAAGCTTTGTGACTCAATAATAAATTGTCATTGGGGAACGGTTAATTTTTATGTCGTATTCAGATGCGAATCCGGGGCTGGAAATAAAATTAGTATCAATTTTTAATCAGCTATAATATACGACTTATTGACATGCGACGAAACATATACTGAAATGATCAAAAACTAATTTTAATTCGATAATATCAAAATAGAAAATAAATAATTATTATTTTTCGCTATCATTCAAAATTTAATTATTGAATAACATTTTTTCATTATAATAAATAAAAATTTAATTGTCAATAAAGTTTTAAACTCAAATAATATTATTGATATGAGGATTGTGAATTATATAAAGGCTATACACGCACGAATTTATTGTATATTCATGTGAAATTATTGGCAGTAGTCATTTTCGTGTACTCTTACCAAACTTGTGGAAATACAGCATCAACCTGAAATAAAGATAATGTGCATTCAAGTAGAACAAATTGTAAGTAATAATTTTGTGATACATTTGTACTGCCCGTCACGGGGAGTATGTCATAATCTCCTGTGTACATCCTATTTCTAATCTTGATAACCGTGAACACACAACAGACCAATAGATTATTGGTATTGATGTGAGTTTACTACCATGCTAGTGACATTCAGCATCAAAGTCTAATATATCTGTCGCAATTCAAACAATCACCTATACTGTACATAGTGTTTGAAGTGTCACGATACACTGGTTTCCTGTCGATTGACGTTACTGTTCAATTCAAGAGCAATATACTGAGCTTTGTGTAAATTTAATATTTTTTTCTTTTTACTTTTTATCATATAGTTATGTGAATGTAATAAAAATCGCATATGCAATCACTTTATGACTGGAAAATGGCTTTAAAGTCATGAATTATTATAATTCAATAAGTCATTCAATCACGCTTTGTCTCACCAGTTTACTCATAGGATTATTGATTTTTCTTTTGCCTTCATCACTTTGTTTAATATCAATGAATGAATAAAGAAATAAATTATTTAACATAATGAAAAGTATTAGGCAAGTCTACTTTCACGAATACTTTTGAATATGTGAACATATCTTTTTTGAATTTTTCCTCCAACTTTTACTTATTTCATGAAAAAAATAGAGACTTACAGTACACTCCAGAATAAGAACGAGAAAGAATGGAAGATAATGAAGAATTACCATACTCTCAAGGAGGTTTTATTGCTAGTACAATCTGACGATTATCATCTCCAACTTTCTCGTTGACTCTGATGCCATTTTTTTATCTTCTTTGTTCTATTCTATTTTGAACAGTTCTCGAAGCAAAAAAATTTTTTATAAGCTGTTAAGTAGTGAATACTTGCAAAAAATATTGCTGTGGAACATTTCACGATATGTCAATTTACAGAATTAAATTTAAATATTTTTTCATTTTTTTTTTGTTCTGATAGAAGAAGATTGGAGCAAGATAAAGTAGTTCAATAATATATTTAAATTTATAATGAATTTTTTGTATAGATGTCGTTTTTATAAATATTCAAAGTGATTATTTCTTGAAAGTGTATTCTTTTGTTGAAAAAATGAAAGGGAGTTTGTTTTTTTTTTTTGTTTAATTTCCTTAGATTCGTGTAAAAAGTACAGACGAAATAAATTTTCAGAAGCACACATATTTATTTGAATAGTGGATGACGCAAAAGATGGAGGATTTTTGCCACTGTATTCCTCAATTCTCGTATCAGCCATTCTATCATGCAACCAGCCATCAGATTATATGACTTTGAAAAGAGAAGAACGGCAAATTTAACGCCTTGTCTTTAGAAGATGAGAGACGTGCTAGGGTTAATCATGTAGGTTAAGCTGTAGGAATCTAGGTTAAAGGCATCTGAAAAAGTTTGTATCGTACTCTCACATTGTGTTCATCACTTTTTATTTTCTCATTCGACGACACATAAATAATTCTGACATACGTGTTATAAAAACCACTGTGTTATTTTCTACATGTGTTGAATAGATAGATATAACAATTATACAATGTGTTGCAATGATTTATAATATAATAGTCAAACAATAGTTACAATAACATTTTATACGTTAATATATATGTACACTTATATTGAAAAAACAGGAACTCGGTCAAAATTATTGCGAGGATATTTTTAATATTTGTGTCGTTGCTTTAAATTATTTTAAATTTTCAACGCACTGGAATTTTATTTGAAAATTAATTTTCTAATGTTTATACAGTGAATTATAAAAATACAGCATTTTCCTTGGATAAAAGCCCAATAAATTTGGCTTAAAGCCAAAAAAAACTCATCTACTTTCATTCTATATTAATATATAAATAAAAAAATTATATTGCACCAAAATTACAGATAAAATAATAGAATAAAAATTTGTGTCAAGTGCAAATGTATTGAATCATTGAATTGGCTCATAAATATCTAATATGAATAAAGTTTTTACAAAATTGTCACGTATTCCAATCGATTTCATAAAATGACAAACAATTGAACTAACTCTGTGACAGTCATAAATGAATTTACTATTAAAAATAAATGTCTGTCACTGTCACTTTGCAATTATTTTTAGACCGTTCACGTGATGTAAATAAACATTAAAGCCGGACATAGAATTGGTTACGCAGCTCGCATAGACACGAAACATAAAATCAATCTTTCATTATATATGTGCATGCAATTTCGCGTATATTGCAGTGAACTCGAGTACAGCACTAACTAGATATTCCATCAGGATAGATAGAGTAAGAGGGCGAGAGAAATAGTTTGCAGTTTAAGGAAGGACAGAATATATATGATGAGTTATGCAGTCTGGAAGTGATGCATCCGCTTCATTTCGCAAACAGTGATGTCTAATGGGTAAAGCGTGGTTATTCTGTGTTGCGGTTTTCCACTGGTTCTCTCGCAACCAAAGACTTACGTATGCAAGATCATTGTGATTACCGTCGACCGCAGTTAAACTATATCTAACTGTCAGTTACAATAATCAATTGATATGCGTTTTAACAACATAATAAAGACAAAATTATAATTTGTAAAACTATTAGTGTATATATATATAAACATCTTAATAAATATGTATTAATAAAATGATTGCATTTACCGTCATATAGACATATGGACAATGATATTGCTTGTGTCCACTATAATCGCAACAAGATAATATGAATATTGATCGATACTTCACATAATAACATTCCCTAGATCCTTGTGATTGTTTGTCCCAATTCCATTTGCTTCACGTGTCCTTGGCAATTCCATCATTACTGATTTTCCTGGTGTATCTACCATCCTCGCCAGCTCATATTCCAACATTTGTTTCGTTGTCCTCGCCCTTTTGCCACTCGCATCACTCGCCTCGCTGCTAATCACTTCCGTCACTTGCATCGCCGAGGCCAACAGACGCGCCTACTCTAAAACGACAACTGATTACAATTTGCTGCACTGCACAAATGAGTTTGTGCGCGGTTCAATTGTATAATCATATTATTCATTTGGATGTATTTGTTTGGCATCGAAATTCAGGTCACAAAATTTTACTTCACTATCTCAATTTATTGCACATTATCGTGATATAAAAATATGTATAATATATTTATGCGTATGTATATATGTGTATTTTCAAATGCATTGTGTGTTTGTTCAAAATAATTATTATGTATAATACAGCGAAAATGGAGATGAAGTCTGTTATTTTGTTGATGTAGGTATATATTATAAATGCAATGGTATATTTGAATGATAATAAAAAGTGGACACAGACCTTTCGCCTATCCCTCCGCACTGAGTAAAGAATCCAAAGGACATAGCATGCCATTATGGTTGTTGGTATGCAAACGCCAGCAATTGTGGAAGCATCTCGTAGCAACACGTGGTGTAGAGTGAGTAACATGACTGCCAGGACTGCGCCCACAGCGAGGTAACGTCCCGTACGACGACGATCCTCCTATTATACAAAACTCAATGCAAATTTGAAAATAAACCTATAAAAAATGCATTATTCGAATATATATCATACATAAATATCATAGAGTTTTGCTATAAACTTATTAATTTTATTATACAATATTTTTGATTTTAAACAAATACTACAGCGAGTTGCTTTCATTTCACATGATGACATGATTTTACTTCGATAATGGAATAAATATTTGCAGTGATTAATTGATGTAACTCTGCATCCATTATCGTGATGATTCGCATGAATAATTTCAGCAGATTAATTAAATGTCACAGATGACAGATTTTGTGTTATACAGGAGCGTTAGAAAATGAGTTGTTTGAATAATACATAAGCACATGTATATTGACGTACATAAATATTTATGGTTACAATACTATGTACATACCATGCATAAAAATATTGTCATCTGCGTGGTAGAATTATACAAACCGATGGTAACAATTCATCATTATTAATTCATATTTTTCATGATTCGTGAAATTGTAACAAACATTTATATATAATTGAGTGAAAAAATTATTTTTATTGTATAACTTTTCTTGTATATTTATGCTATACCTACGTATAATAAACAGCTATTATCAGCTATCGAGTGATTAATTATCCTCAATTAACGATGTAATAGGAGTGTAAAGTGTATGTGGTAAACGCGATACATGAGAAAATCAATTGCGATGAGTCAACCCCATATCTAAACTAGAGTTGTTGTGCAATATTAATAACTAAATTTCAATTAAATTTCCATGTTCAGAATGTAGATGGAGAAATAATAAAATTGTTACTTTGATTATTGGTAGTGATTGGAGTGAATATATTATGCTAATTGAACAGGAATATTAACGATAAACATTATTGAATAAAAATTAATTCTGTCACAATATTAAGCATTTGAAATATTTTTGTTGACTATATGAAGTGAATGAAACGTACCGAAGACGTGAGTGGTTGCAGAGTGTCTCTAGAGGAATTGATAGACAGCGGCATGATTATTATAAGTTTGCGGTATCATTAATCAAACGAATCATGTCACTAGAACTCTCAGCACTCCACTATACAGCTTGTTCGCATCAGTAAATACACCCAAATGCAGTGGAACATTATTCCGCAACAAAACAGTAATGCAATTGCAATTATGGTGACTTAATAAGTATCGATGGTATGTGGGAATAATAGAATGGTGTATATAATTTCGTTTTATTTTGTAAGAATATATATACTTTACACTCCAATAAGACAAAGTTATACTAATGCCAGTTGGATTTTAACTGAGCTTTAGAATGTGGCAAAAAGGCCACGCGCATCATTCAAGAATTTACGGTGAGCTGCAATGTAAACCATCGCACACATATAGTGGTAGTCTGAAATAATAAACAAAAAATTCTCCGAGCAATGAGTTGAAATATTTCGAGGCTCTTCAACTTTTATTTTCTCTCACTTGATATTTTCTGTTACCTGACATTCTATCACTTTCTGAACAATATCTTGACGAATTTTCCAGAACATAAACACTAATAAGTGATACATTGATGAATATTTAAGATATACTTGGAGAAGAAAATTTTTGCTGAAGCAAAAAGAAAAATACAAAAATATGTACTCAAACCACATTGATTATATTCAATGCGATATTCTTTCTTGGTGCAAGCGAATATTTTATTTTCAATACGACATTTCGTAGAGCACATTAAAATGATATATTTATTCTTTGCAATTATTATTGCATATCATTTACAAATTCCATTATTTTTTGTTATACTCTTAGATGGATTTTATCCGAGGGGAAGACACCTTTATTCGCACTGGCTATTTGCGTCACTTTACGCGGCAGATGGCCTCTATGAATTCATGCATCCTGAATGAAAACATTTACAAATCACGAGATTGAATTGATCACGGCATTCCTACGGAAAGGAATTTCACGTCTCCATCATAATGCTATTGACTATCGAATATTGAGCGCTTGGTATTCCCCTTTGCTCTCCTGGATTGCCACCAATTTCACTTGGCCATAATCAATTAATTATCTTGTGTCCTATAAATACTTGCACTCTATACGTTGTGCAGAGGAAATTCTAGCCACCAGTTAAATATTTCGCATTCACATCCATAAAAGATGTTTAGAAATATTCTCTCATGATACGAGCATGACCATATTTTATTTTTTGAATTTTGCAAACGGCAAAAACAGAATTAATCGATATACCAATATCTCATTTGAAATATGCCGTTCAATTTCTATTACCGTCCGAGCCAAAACATAATATTTACATAACCAATTGAAGCAAACAAGTGTCATTAAGTTACTCAAGAACTCATACGCAAAAGACAAATAGATTTATTAATGCTCGATAAATCAATGAATAGCCATAAACATAGTAGGAACATTACGTATGGCATTTATTTTCAAATTCATTACAATATTATACAATTGTACGCCTAAATTATCTTGCTATTAATATATTACGTGTCTACTGAACACATACTGGTGAAGTTACATTGTTTCTCATCAGCAGGATATTTTTTTTTCATCGTATCAATTGGACATGGAATATTACTCGGGCACCCAGGCAATTGCACAACACACTCTTGATGCATCACAAGTATACTTGGTCCAGTTGATTTACAGTCATATAATACAAATGCCAAATTTGTTGCAAACGTACCAATAAGACTTGTCCTCCACAATCTATCTTTCGATGTATTATAATTGTTGTGAAGCAGTGGCTTTTCATCGTTGGCAATTCCAAGAAGAGACAGCACTTTTAATAAAGTTCCAGCGTGTGCAAAATATGCTGATGTTCTCACCTCACTATCAGAACTGAAATTGTGTATATATATACATGTGTAAATATATATTTTTAATTACTGTGTAAATGCATTTAAATAAAACAATGACATACTCCATAAAATTGAACATATCTATTAATGCTGAGCAGGCCTGCTTATACGTCAATTGATATCCATATCCATCAATCCAATAATATTCCAAGTCGTGAATAAATTCCATTATCTGAAATTCATCGGGGGTCAAGAAATCACACCAGATTGATGCATTATTCTCACTCCAAGCTGTTTCAAAAGCGCAAAATTTGCGTATCAGCTCGACGGTATCTGAAACAATTCATGGTAGTCTGTAAACAAACAAATATTGTGAGTAAACGGGTATTACATATTTTCAATTTTTATACCAAAATTAAATTTATAGTTGAAGCGATGTGACATATCTGTCAACATATTCAACACTATAGAAGTATTTTTGAATTTCTCAACTTCAGCATAAGCAGTGGGATTTTTATTGACGTCTTGTTGCCATCGTTCGCACCTTTTGTAAAACTACAACAATTCATTATATCATTAGGTCAGTTTAATGATTGATAGAATAATCCTGAAT
>CAJUYH010003196.1:0-18411 GCA_910591685.1 Galerucella tenella | reverse complement strand
GAAGTCGGGGATTTGGACATCAGGTTGCCACTGATGCTCTGGTACAAATGGAAAAAGCTATGAAGAGAGACAATATTGAGACTAATGATAGACAGCTCGCGTGCGCTCATATTAAATCTCAAGAAGGCCAGGATTATCTCAAGTCTATGGCGGCAGCTGCTAATTTTGCTTGGGTTAATCGAAGTTCAATGACATTCCTTACCCGACAAGCTTTTGCAAAACAATTTCACATGGCACCAGATGACTTGGATATGCAAGTGATTTACGATGTATCTCACAATATTGCTAAAATTGAGGAACATATGGTGGATGGAAAACCAAAGACGCTGCTAGTTCACAGGAAAGGTTCTACACGGGCATTTCCTCCTCATCATCCACTAATTCCAGTTGATTATCAGCTTACTGGTCAACCGGTGCTCATTGGAGGTACAATGGGAACGTGTAGTTATGTTCTTACTGGTACTGAACAGGGAATGCAAGAGACATTTGGTTCTACATGTCATGGTGCTGGTCGTGCTTTATCGCGTGCTAAATCTCGTAGAAATCTTGATTATCAGACAGTATTGGATAAATTAACTGAAATGGGCATTTCAATTAGAGTTGCTTCACCGAAACTGGTCATGGAGGAAGCACCAGAATCTTATAAAAATGTCACTGATGTCGTCGATACTTGTCATGCAGCTGGTATTTCTAAAAAATGTATCAAACTTCGCCCCATAGCCGTGATCAAAGGATGACTCGTTGCATTTATGTTAGAATTGTATCTCTTTTATTTATTAGTGTGCTCCAACATCACACTATAAATCTTGTATCTGTAATGTAAAGAATGTCCACAATATTCTTTTTGTATATCAAGTAATTTATAATAAATTTAATTGTTTAACAATAAATTGATTCCATATTTATTATTAGAATTTTTTTTATTAGATACAATGTACAATTTTCTAATTCGATAAGAAAACTACATTACACTAAATCATTTGACTTTGCACAGGAATTATATTCACCGTTATATTTATATTTATTCATTTATTTATATAATATTTATAAATTCGTTTTATATATTAGACAAGTCCTCCACTGACTAGAGATAGAAACACTAGAAAGAAAGATTTAAGTCTTTTCCCTCGTAGATAGATAATGGAAGAAGACCGTCACCGTAAAATGAATTTAATATGATTTTTCCGGGAGCACGCTTTTATTAAGCACCACTCTGAATAACCATAGAGTTGTATTTTTTTTTCTTCTTCATTACCGTTAAAAAGCGTGTGAAAGACGAAAATATATTTCTATATGCATGGAAAAAAAAAAATTAGTCACTGGAGGAGATGCGGTTCCGAAATACACGGCCGACCAGCAGGACGAAGTGGTCGGAAATGCATTCCTCATATTACTTAATAATTAAACTAACAAAATTATTTATGAATAGTTGACCATGTAAAAACAATACTAGTGGATTCATGAGAGGTGATAGTCGGGTGATGGCTCCGCCACAGATTCAGTTGTGAATAGTGGATTTGGAAATTCTGGCGGATGTGGCAGTGGGCCGGCAGTCTTCGGCTGACGTCTGTATGCCATTAGCCAGCAGGATACAGCGATGGCAACGGCGACAAGTGCCAGAAGTGCCGTTATTACCAGAGCAATAATGAAACCAACCATTGAAACACAAATATCTTCGACTCGCTGAGCTGCCGGGACTGAAATGGTAAATGACAATGGATATTAATAAATTTTATAGTCACATGTATAAAAAATAATTTTGATATATCGATTTTAGAATTGGTACATACATTCCGCAGGATCAGCCGTATACTTCTCCTCTCGTCTCTCCAGAGTACGTATCAAATTCGATTGTATGGTGATCTCTTCTCTGAGCTGGCCATCATAACTTTCGGAAATGCTTAATGAAGTGTCATTATAATCACCATCGATGGCTCTTCGTCGCCGTCCAAAAGCGTTATATCCTCGACAATTTACCTGATGATTAAGTGTTCAATTATAAACATTACAAATAGTAATAATAAAATGATGTGAAGATATATACTGATATTTTTAGGAATAATTGATACTTACTGGTTGACATCTTCCAAAACAGACGCGGATATTGCATTGGAAGCGAATATTGTCACTACTGGGAAATTTGAAAGCATTAAAGCTAGCCAAGAGTGTTTGACTCTCATGATCTTGTTCCCATTCTCCAAATATCGTTGGATCTGTGGCGCAGCCATTTTCGTCCGTCACAATATATTCATTTTCCTGATTGTCTTCCATTGTTTTCGCCACACAATTTCTCGCAAATCCACCATAAATCGATGAAGGTTGCACTTCAACCTGAAGCATCAAGTTGTCGCCAATTTCGGCTGATTGTATTTCACTTCCTGTTTGCGTCACAATCCTCATCAAACATGTTGGTGGTGGTCCAGTATTCGCAATTGTTCCAGCAGTCGTTAGCATCGATACATTGAAGCCTAACGTGACATTTTGTTCACCAGTTTGATACATGCACTTGACATGATATGCTTGAGCCTTATATGTGACGAGCTTGGGATGTTTTTGAATAACAAGGACAAAGCTCGCTTCGCCATTAACGTGAATTAATCCACAGCTGCCAAAGTTCACTTTGAATGTCTCAGTACGATCATTTGTATCAGCTGGAATCGAAAGAATTCTCCTGCACTGTTCTTCCTTGCTACGTCCTCTAACATAAAGCACACCATCAAATCCTTGATGTTGAACGTGGATTTGCACTTGAACTCCATCAGACAAACAGCTTGCTTCCATTTCTGGTTTTGGGAAATCTGTACGGCCATCTTTAGGTTTATCCGGTATACAATGCTCATATCCATCACCAATATATCCATTAATACAGTTGCACACGGCACGATGCTGAGACGTTGAACAAATAGCATTTGCTGCACAAACTTGCTTCAAACATGGATCTTCACATGTTCGTGATGTCGATTCACAATATCGATTATCAGAACAATTATCATCGCGGATACATTCTATAATTTTAATGAGCTTGCAATTACCATCGGAATCGAGTTTGTAACCGTGTTCCGTTGGGCAAACACAACGTCCGTATTGATCAATAATTAGCCCTTTCTCCAAAGCACAAACGCAATATCCATCTGCAATTATCATACCTGCTTCCGGTCGACAAGGTACACAAATATCATGTTCGTCTTTGGCAGTTTGCGGAGGACAAACGCAATTGCCATTATCATCTTTAATCTGACCTTTTTCTACCGCACATACCCGCGTCTTATCGCATCTTATTACGGCACTGCCTCTATATCCAGGAATGCATTCACATATCATAGTTCTTACAGGTTTAGTGTCTAAAACATTGCACAATGCATTTACACCGCAAGGCGCGATCTTCGTGCATGGATTCATGCATTCACCGTTAAAGCAAGCAGTTCGTGATGGACACTCGTAGTCGTGTTTACATTTTCCAACTATTTTTTCGCAGCCGTCATTGACATTACCAATGTATCCAGGTGGGCAGGAACACTCGACGATATGGTTGTAGATAGTGCATTCAGTTTCGCTGCTACATGGATTTTTTATGCAAGGATTGTCACAACGTTGATTGATGCAAGCTTTGTTGGTGGGACAGTCAGTGTTGCTTCGACAGCCGAGATGGCCGCAAGATAGGCGTGGATTACCAGCAAAACCTGGGGAACATTTGCACACTGCTTGATGATTAATGCCATAACATTCAGCGTCTTTGGCACAAGGTGCAAGAATAGGCGAGCACGCTGGCACACATGTATTTTGAACACATGTATGGGTCTCACTACACTGACTATTCGTTTGACATCCAATCACATGAGTACACGCGATATCAGGATTCCCATCATATCCACTGATACATGAACATATTGGCTTGTGATTAACGATGTTACAGTTGGCGTTATTGCCGCAAGCACATGGATCTTTGCATATGGCATTTATGCAAGCTTTATCAGAACCACAGTCACTATCTTGTGTGCATCCAATTCGAATGATTGCAGAGGTAGGTTTGCACGTACCACTTCCACTACTGATATATCCGCTGGGACAATCACAAATCATGGTTCTAACAGGAAGAGTTGGTAAAACTAAACACTCTGATGGTGCAATGCATGGTTCTATAATAGTACATGGGTTCTGACATTTTTCATTGAGACAGGCCAGTAGATTTGGACAATCACTATCTACTCGACATTCAGGTTCATCCTCCAAACGGCAGTCAACATGTGGATTGCCAACATAGCCTGGTGGACATCGGCAACTGGGTAAATGTTCATGTACATTACATTCCGCGCGAGTCGTGCATGGATTATTGTGAATACATGGATTGATACACTGTTTGTTGATGCACGCAAGATCTTGAGGACAATCTCCATTACTATAACATCCGATAACATAACACTTATCTCTCGGGTTTCCCATATAGCCTTCTCTACATTGACATTCAGCCAGATGATTCTTGGGGAAACACTCGGCGTTAATACCACATCGCGAAGTAGGAATAAGACATGGATTTATACAATCATTGTTGATGCAAGACTTGTCTGGCATGCATTCAGAATCACTTTGACATTGAATCGAATGACAGGAAACTTCGGGATTGCCTTGATAGCCTTCTCTACATGAACATATAGGTTTATGATTGCGAACAAAACAATTGGCATTGTTTCCGCAACTGCATGGATCTCGACAACGTCTATTAATACAAGCTTCGTTATCAGTACATTCCGAGTCACTTGAACACGTTCCGATAGTGCTAATTGGTATTTGTCGACACAATCCATCAGAATCGGTGATCCAACCATCTGGACATGTGCATACCATTGTTCTAACTGGGACTGTATCTAATACGCCGCATCGTGCGTTCTCTAGGCACGGTTTAATTGTTTGACAGGGGTTCACGCACGTTGATTCAAGACATGCAAGCCGACTAGGACAATCTGTGTCCTTTCTACATTCTGGTTCGTCAATGCCAATTGTTGGATGACGTTCACAATATGAGAATGGATTGCCATTTGGAAGATTGTCCGGACACCGACAAGCAGGAGTATGAGCACTCACATAGCATACAGCATTGGATGCGCATGGTGATCGATGTATGCATGGATCGACACACCGTTTGTTTTCGCAAGCACGATTCTGTGGACACTCGTAATCACTTGTGCACTCTGGTCTCTCGCAAAGTATATGGGGATTGCCAACGAAACCTGGAAGACATGCACAACTCGACCGGTGATTTTTCCCGGAACACAGCGCATTAATTGCACAGTTATTATCTAGCAGACATGGATTAATGCATGTTCTCTCATGGCAGGTCTCTTTGTAAGAACATTCGTCATCTGTCTCACATTCCAATTTAGTACATCCTAGTTGTGGATTGCCGGAATATCCTGGATTACATGTACATAATGGATAATGATTGGTAATAATACAGTTGGAGTGAGGTCCACAATTGCAAGGATTGATACAATGTCCATTGACGCAAGCTTCAGTACCTGCACAGTCGCTTTTAGTAACACACCCCAATACCAGCGATGGTGGTATACATTCTATTTTTGGATCTCCCATATAATTGATCGGACATTTGCATATTGGGTTATGATTATCTGCGTGGCACAATGAATTTCTTCCACATGGATCGCTAGATTCGCACGGATTAACACATTGCAAGTTGAGGCATTGACGGTCGTTTGGACATTCATCGTTGAAACTACATTCGGGAAGAATAGGTGGCAGTGGACTTCGCGGTTCCGGTGAACACTCAACGTAAGGATTGCCTATATATTCTGATGCACAAATGCAAACACCCGTGTGGAACGTGGATTCGCATTGAGCATTGATGCCACAACGAGTTATCAAACATGCTTCGACGCACTTTCCATTAAGACACGTTTCTTCCTTATTGCATTCCTCGTCAACATGACATTGATCGTCAGTCGAAACAATGCTCTGGCACGATCCATTATCATCAGTAAATGTTTCTGGAGGACACTCGCAGATCATGGTGCGTAGTGGAACAGTATTGAGTACTCGACACTGCTGTCCATGTGTACACATATCAGACAATACGCAAGGATCTTGACAGCGAGTATTGATGCAAGCGAAAAGTGCTGGACACTCAGAATCAGATTGGCACTCGTCATGAATACTCGGAACACCTGTACACTCTACATAAGGATTTCCAGTTGTTCCTGGACTGCAAACACATTTGGGTTGATGATTTTTGGCAATACAAGATGCCGTTTCAGCACAACTTTCATCATCACATACAGGTCGACAGACTCTATTAAGTCTGTCACACGCCTCGTGGTCCGGACAATCTTCATTGTAATGACAAATAGCAGATATACAAGCAACCCGTGGATCTCCTTGAGTGCCATGCGGACAATTACAATGAGGACGATGACCAGTCACTGCACATTCAGCCCCGCGACCACAAATAACATCACCGATGTGGCAAGGATTTCTGCAATAGCCGTTTTTACACAATTTATCATAAGGACAATCGTTGTCTGAATTACATTCGGGTTTGAAACACTGGTTTTGTGGATCACCAGCATATCCTGAAGGACAGTGACATGTTGGATGATGCCCAATAGTGATACAATTGGCATAAGATCCACATCTGTCGCTTGAACATGGATTTTGACAGCGATGATTGATGCATGCTTGATCTATTGGGCAATCCGAATCGCTTGTGCATTCTGGAACCGATGTACTTTGACTGTGACATCCTAAAAATGGATCTCCAATAGTTCCTGGCGGGCAAATACAAATGTGTTGATGATTTTCAACGTGACATTCGGCTGTAGTTGTACAAGGATTGATGGTACATGGATCAATGCAACGACTATTCAAACAGGCCTTATTAAAATCACATTCAGTATTCGATTGACATAATATTTCCACTTTTTGTGCAATAGGTGCACATGCAACTGTGGCATCGCCAATATAATTAGGTAAGCATTCGCAGATCATGGTTCTCATAGGCAAGGTGTCAATAACTGAACACGTCGCATCAGTAACACATGGCTGCGATTCTCGACAAGGATCTTTGCAGTATCCATCGAAGCAAGCCAGTTTGCTGGGACAGTCAGCGTCAATTGTGCATTGCGGGACAAATTCAGGTTGTTTAGCGCAATTTTTATGTGCATCCCCAGTAAATCCTGGTGGGCATCTGCATGTTGGACGATGATTTACTACTGTACATTGAGCTGAAGATGGACAGTTGCATGGATCTACACATTTAGAGTTTTTGCAAGTATGGAAAAATGAGCAATCATTGTCATTAAGACATTCTGGACGATCGCATCTTTTATTTGGATCTCCGTGGTAACCTTCTAGACAAACACAATGCGGCTTGTGGTATCTATCAGTGTTACAGACAGCATTCTCGCCGCATTGTGTGAATAAACATACGTCAGTACATTCGTTGTTTATGCAAGAATGAGTTACAGGACAATCGTGATCACTTCGACATCCTATTTCCCTGCAGGACTGCTGAGGATTACCAGTGAATCCTTCATGGCAGACGCAAACAGCACGATGAAGCAACACTTGACATCTACTATTGAATCCGCATGATCCAAGAATGCATGGGTCGATGCATTTTTGTTCCCAACACGTTTTATCGTTGGTGCATTCTGAATTTTTTGAACACTCTGGTTTTGGCATATCAACGGCTGTTATTTTGCATTGAATTTGGGGATCGCCAGTAAATCCACTAGGACAAGAGCAAATGGGATTATGGTTGACTGTTTGACATAGTGAATTGAGACCACATGCGTCAATGCAAGGATTTCTGCAACGTTGGGAGAAACAGGCACGATCGCGAGAACAATCCGAATTGATCAAACATTCGGGATATACACAGAATGCTACATTATTTTTTACGCGACATTCGCCATTTACATTGCAGGGTGATGGATTACAAGGATCAGTGTCTTTCATTGTGTAACATTCTTCGAAAGGATTACCCGCTAAAGGAGCTGGACAACTGCAAAGTGGACTATGATTGATAGCTCTACAAATAGCGTTAACGCCACAGACGTCTCGTATACATGGATCGATGCAACGATTGTTCTCACAGGCTTTGTCGCCAGGACAATCAGAGCTCAATACACATTCTGGATGACAACCAGCTAAACTTGTCGGTTCACCTTGAAGACCTGGTTGACACTTGCAGATAACACGTTGTCCAGTTTGTTCACAAATTGTATTGGGACCACAAGGTGAAGGATGGCACGGATCGGACACTTTGTCAATTGGTGGAGGTTGACAGTGAGTGAAGGCATCACCAATACTGGGATAAGGACAGGAACATACAGGTATATGATTAGACGTGAAGCAAATTGCTCCGACGCCGCATGTTCCAGGACACGGATCCTGACATTTGGTTCTAATACAAGCCATTGTGTTGGGGCAGTCTGTGTTTACCAAACATTCTGGATGACAAGCCTCGTATGGATTGCCTCGATAATCTGGCCAACATTCACATACAGCGAGGCCATTTCTATCGCGGCAGTACGCATTGGCACCACATGGCGAAGAACTGCACGGGCTTTGTTGTACTGATGTGTCTGGTTTATCTACAAAAAGAAGATGTGAGTTAGAATAATTTGTAACAGATCAACACATTATTATACAATATATACAATAAATTCCGAATGCCATAACAGAGATATATACAAAGCTTGAATTTTCAATATGCACAAAAATAATGATAGATTTTCAAATTATTTACAGTGAATTTTCACGCTGCCAATTAATATATACAGAATTTATGTACAATGAGCTGTTAAATCAAAAATAGAGTTAGTTATAAATCATAACGAAAATATAAAGAATATTTTATGTATCTAGGATACTTATGAAAATATTTGTAGAAATAGTAAATAAACAAAACATAGTGGCCTCTTGTCCACAATTCTTACTCGGTATTATTGAACATAGAGTGAAGGGATCGCCAGTGTAGCCTTGCTGACAAGAGCATATGGGCTGATGAAGTGAAACCTGGCATAGGGCATTGATACCGCAGGAGCCAGGGCAAGGGTCACTGCATCTTTGATTGACGCAGATCAAATGACTAGAACATTCGCTATTAATGGTACATTCAGGTCGACAATTAGGCGGAGTGCCATGATAATCTGGCAGACATGAGCACGAGGGTGAACCGTTAGTTTCAGTACACAAAGCGTTGGGCCCACAAGGTGAGGGACTACATAAATCTCTTGGTGGTGGATGGTCATCAGATTCTTCTATTACAAAATCGATATAATTGTCTAATTATTTATTTCACGTTATTTTGTAAAAATGAACAACATAAAACTTACTTATGGGTGAACAATAAGTGAATGGATCACCAGAATATCTCTCTGGGCAACTGCATATGGGGTTGTGATTTCTAACAGCGCAAAGAGCATTTCGTCCACATGAACCTGAACAAGGGTCTTGACATCGTCGATTTATACATGCACGATTCTGTTCGCAATCTGTACTAACGGCGCACTCTGGTCGACAGGCCGGTGGATTGCCAAATAAACCTTGTAAACAGGAGCACGATGCTTGATTGCCATATCGGCGACATATACTATTAGGGCCACAGGGCGAAGGCACACATGGGTCATCGGTGGGACCTAATTTAAATCGAAAATTATAATCATTTACTTCATTCACCTTGCAACTAAAGTTTTTCACTTACTTTGAATGGGCTGACATTGAACGAAGGGATCACCTTCATGATTGGCAATACAACTGCACATTGGAGTATGATTAATTACATCACATTCGGCTCTTATACCGCAGATACCCGGGCATGGATCACTGCATTTATTATTATTGCATGCCCTGTTGTATGGGCAGTCAGAATTCTGAACACATTCAGGTCGGCAACTATAATAGGGATCACCACGGTATTCAGGTAAACATGTGCAAATACCATCACGGCACTGCGCATTTGATCCACATGGCGAAGGATTGCATGGGTTTAGAGGTGCTGGGGGATCCGCTGTAATACACGAAGCAATGAAACAATTTGTATTATAAATATTAATGTGTTTGGATTTTTTGTGATAGCTTACATGGCCGTGCTTGTATAAAGCAATTGTTGAAAGGATCACCAGTGTACCCTTCCGGACAAGTACATACAGCCGTGTGGCTAAATACTCCACATTGCGCTGCTCTACCACACGAGCCTGGACAGGGGTCTTGACATTTATTTCTGATACATGCTTGATTTTGACTACAATCCGAGCTGATTGTACATTCGGGACGACAATTTGGTGGAAATCCAATGTAATTTTGGAGACAGGAACATGATGGGTAACCTCCATTATCTTGGCACATTGAGAATAAACCACAGGGAGATGGCACACAAGGATTCGTAGATTGTAAGGGCTGCTCAGGTTCTAAAAATTATCATTGATATTACGTTACGCCAAGGGTTTTTTTTTTTTCCATAACTCACGTGGTATTTCAAAGCACTGGACGAAGGGATCACCGGTTCGTTCAGATGGACAGCTGCATATGGGACTGTGATTTCTGGTTTTACATCTTGCATTGATGCCACATACACCAGGACACGGATCCACGCACTTTTCATTGATACATGCGAGGCTTGTGGCGCATTCGCTGTTCGATACGCATTGGGCACGACATCCTGGAGGGTTTCCAATATATGTGGGCAAACATGAGCAACTGGCGCGATTATTTTGATTCTTGCACTGACTATTGGGTCCGCAAGGTGAGGGTTTGCATGGATCAGTGGCATCAGATACTGTGAATGAAATGTTGTTCAGTATTTTCTTAATATTATACAGACATTAGGGAAAATTTGAATAGATTTCTTACGAAGGACTTCTGCAGGTCGACAATATCTAAAGGGATCTCCTGTATAGCCATTTAAACAGGAGCATGAAGGTAAATGGTTGATAACTTGACATATCGCATTATGACCACAAGTTCCAGGGCACGGATTGGCACATTTTGATCTAAAACAAGCTCGATCGCTTGGACAATCGCTATCGACTAAACATTCAGGTCTACAACCCTCATAAGGGTTTCCGTAAAAGTCTGAAGCACATGTGCATGAAGCAGTGTCAGAAATTGCGCGACAAATGGCATTAGCTCCACAGGGTGATCCTGCACAAGGATTGGGCTTAGGACCCGGCATAGGAATCACTGAAAGAGACGAAGAATAATATCAATAAACAGATCAATGAATATATTCCCCATATTAGACTTACCCTGTATCATACTACATTGAATAAAGGGATCTCCAGTGAATCCACTAATGCATGAGCACATAGGTGTGTGGCTTACGGTTGCGCAGTTTGTATTTGATCCACAAGATCCTAGACATGGATCTTTACATTTTTGATTAATGCAGGCAAGATTATGAGAACATTCGCTATTGCTAATACACTCAGGTCGGCAATTGGGAGGACTGTCGATGAATCCAGCGTTACACGAGCATGAAGGACTGCTATTTATTACGCGACATTCAGCATTTGGTCCACAAGGTGATGGCTCACAAGCATTAACTGACGTCGCTGGTTCTTTTGGCATTGAGATACATCTCACAAAGGGATCTCCAGTCAATCCAATGAAACAACTACATACAGGATTATGATTGATGACAACACATTGAGCATTGATACCACAAGTTCCTGGACAGGGATCGATGCATTTTTGATTGTTGCACGCACGATTCATCGGACAATCTGCACTAATAATACACTCAGATCTACATGATGGCGGTGCTCCAATATATCCTGCGATACAGCCACATATGGCTAAATTGTTATTAGTTTGACAATAACTATTCGGTCCGCAAGGTGACGGATTGCAGACATCTTGAACGGAGTCATCTTGAATTGGTGAACATTGAATAAAAGCGTTTCCAGACATATTCCGTGGGCAACTACACATAGATAAGTGGTTTATCACAATACATTCAGCATTGATACCACATGCACTTGGACACAGGTTTACACATTTTTGATTAATGCAAGCGCGATCCCGAGAACAATCTTCATTTACAACACACTCCGGTCGACATCCAAAATACGGATCACCGGTATATTCAGAGAGACATGTGCATTGTCCATTGCGGCATTGGGTGTTTGGTCCACAAGGTGAAGGATTACATGGGTCTGTGGATAGAGATGGTACTTCCATTACTTTTAGAGAACATCTGGTGAATGGATCACCAGTATAGCCTTCAGGACAGGTGCAAACCGGTGTGTGATTGATAACAGCGCATTTAGCATCAACCCCGCAAGATCCTGGACATGGATCACGACATTTTTCTCTCATACATGCTTTATTACTCGGGCAATCAGGATGTATTGTGCACTCAGGGCGGCAATTGGGTGGTGATCCAATATACTGGCCAATACAGGCACAAGATGGGATATTATTTGTTGCTTGACAAATTGCATTCGGTCCACATGGTGATGGATTGCATGGGTCTTTGAATTCATCATCAGCTACCGGCATTGCTGGGAAGCACTTTATAAACGGATCACCCGTTGCTCCAGGCCTACAGTTACAGATTGGACTGTGATTAATAACTCTACATTGCGCACTATCGCCACAAGTACCAGGACAAGGATCTCGGCACTTTTGATTGATACATGCTAAATTAGCTACACATTCAGAGCTTAAACTACATTCTGGACGGCAATTTGGCGGACTTCCGATAAATTGATCATTACATGAACAAACAGCGTTTCCATTATTCACTTGACAACGACTGTTAGGTCCACATGGTGACGGGTTACACGGATTGTTTATACTCGGAACTTTCTCTGGTGGAATAATACTGCAGGACACAAAAGAGTTACCAGTGTATCCAGGTATGCATGTACAGGTTGGTAAATGTGAAACGACTTGGCAATCAGCGTTCAAACCGCACGTTCCTGGACATGGATCTTGACATTTTGATCTAATACATGCAAGATTAGCAGTGCAATCAGTGTTGATTGTACATTCTGGTCTACAACCTTCATATGGATTGCCAATATAGTCTTGAATACAAGTGCAAGCACCTGCGCCATTTTGTTCACGACAAATGGCATTAGCACCGCAAGGTGACGGTACACATGGTTGTCGTGATGATTCGGCTTGTGGAGTTTGTATAACATTACACTGGATAAATGGATCACCAGTGAATCCACTGAGACAACTGCACATGGGTGTATGATTGACAACAAAACATTCAGCATTAATTCCGCATGATCCTTGGCATGGATTCCGACATTTTCTGTTCGAACAGGCAAGATGATTGGCGCATTCACCATTACTGACACATTCCGGATGACAATTTGGTGGCGCACCTAAAAATTCTGGAATACAGGAACATGATGGTGTATCATTGATAACTTGACATTGCGCATTTGGTCCGCAAGGTGATGGTTGACATGGATTGTCGTTAACTGGAGTTTGCTGGGGTACGGGCATACATCTAATGAATGGATCTCCAGTGAATACAGGTGGACAGCTACAAATCGGGTTATGATTAACAACTTGACAACGGGCTAAGATTCCACAAGAGCCTGGACATGGATCTCGACATTTCTGATTGATGCAAGCTTCATTTAGAGAACATTCAGAGTTACTAACGCACTCAGGGCGACAAGCTGGAGGATGTCCAATAAAACTTATAACGCAGGAACATACTGCTTGACCATTAACTTGTTGACAATGACTGTTTGGACCACAAGGTGAAGGATCACATGGATTCGTTATTTCGGGTTCTGTAGCAGCAACGCAATTAGCAAATGCATTTCCGGTTGTTCCTACTGAGCAGCTGCACATGGGAATGTGTTGAATAACGTTGCACTCTGCATTTTGACCGCAGACTCCTCGACATGGGTCCGTGCACTTGTTGCGAATACAAGCTTTATTTGTCGGGCAATCTGGATTTTGAATACACTCCGGGCGACAGCCTTGATATGGATCTCCTTGATATTCCGGTATACATGTGCAAATTCCATTATGACATTGAGCATTGGTTCCGCAAGGTGATGGTTCACATGGATTAGTCGATATAACATCCTGAGCTGGTTGTTTTGGTGAACAACTACTGAATGGGTCACCAGTATATCCTTCTGGACAGCTACAAATGGGAGTATAATTCATTACACTGCATATGGCATTAATTCCGCATGAGCCTGGGCATGGATCTGTACACTTATAACGGAGGCACGCAAGGTTTTTCACACATTCCGAGTTAATTGTACATTCTGGCCGACAATTAGGTGGTGAACCAATATAATTAGATTCACATGTGCATGAAGGAATGCCACCGACGTTTTTACAAATTGAAAATGGCCCACATGGTGAAGGCAAACATGGATCTCGAGATGTCTCATCTTCAGATATTGTAGGTGATTCAAAACATCTGATAAATGGATCTCCAACAAGACCTGCCAAGCAGCTACAGAATGGGCTGTGATTGATGACGTTACATCTGGCATTCATGCCGCAAATTCCAGGACAAGGATCACTGCATTTATTATTGGTGCATGCTCGATTGAGAGGACATTCAGAACTAACTGTACATTCAGGTCGGCAATATGGAGGAGTGCCGATAAATCCAGAGGCGCAGGAGCAAATTGCTTGTGCATTATTTGTGCGACATTTACTATTGGGACCACATGGAGAAGGTTCACAAGGATTTCCAGCAAGTCCTGGTAAAGGAGGATCTTGCATAACACTGCAAAATCTAAACGGATCTCCGCTGTACCCGGATTGACAGGCGCATGATGGTAAATGATTGACAACCTGACAAATAGCGTTTGGACCGCAAGTACCAGGACATGGATCTTGACATTTGGATCTTATACAAGCTCTGACGGCTGTGCAGTCGGAATTCACAATACACTCAGGTCTACATCCATCATAAGGATTACCGATGTAACTTTGAAGGCAAGTACATGAACCAGCACCATTTTGTTCTTGACAAACGGCATTGGCACCGCATGGAGTAGGTACACAAGGTGTTGGTTGTATGCTAGGTTTAGTATCCATTTGTTTAATACTGCATTGAGTAAATGGATCTCCTGTATATCCGGACGTACAGACGCACATTGGTGTATGGCTGATAACTCGACACTCTGCATTTATTCCACATGATCCAGGACATGGATCACGACATTTTTGATTAATGCAAGCAAGATTTGTTGAACACTCGTTGTTGCTTACACATTCTGGGCGACAGTTTGGTGGCTCGCCCGAAAATTCTGGCGAACAAGAGCATGATGGAGATTCATTGAAGACTTGACAAATTGCGTTTGGTCCACAAGGTGACGGATCGCAGGGATTTTGTACAACAACAGGTACATCCTGAATTGGAGAGCAAATGACGAAAGGATCACCAGTTAGATGTGCGAGACAACTGCAAATTGGATTGTGGTTGACAACATTGCATTGTGCACGAATTCCGCAAGTTCCTGGGCACGGATCAATACATTTTTGATTATTGCAGGCCATGTTCGCAGCGCAATCTGAACTGATGACACATTCAGGACGACAATTTGGTGGAGCGCCGAGGTAACCAGAAATACATGAACATACCGCTTGGCCATTGATTTTGCGGCACTGACTATTAGATCCACAAGGTGATGGATTGCAAGGATCACTTTCGGATGGAGCTTGTACCGCAGAACAGGCAACGAAAGCATTGCCGGACATTCCTGATGGACAAGTGCAGATAGGGATGTGATTAACAACGTCGCACATAGCATTTTGTCCACAAATTCCAATGCATGGATCCTTGCACTGATTTTTAATACAGGCACGATTTTTCGGACAATCTGGATTGAGAACACATTCAGGTCGACAACCAATAAATGGATCTCCTTGAAATTCGGGAAGACAAGTACATTGATCATTCGTACATTTAGTATTTGGGCCACATTGATTACATGGCGACGGTTTCGTGGATTCGGGTGATTGTTGTATTTGCGGGAAACATCTTGAAAATGGATCGCCCGTAAACCCAACAGGGCAAGTGCACATAGGTGTATGGTTAACAACTGAACACGTGGCACCAACTCCGCAAGATCCTGGACATGGGTCACGACACTTTGATTGAAGGCATGCCAAATTGCTAGAGCAGTCAGGATTGATAACACATTCTGGCCTACAATTTGGTGGAGAACCCATAAATTCAGGAAGGCAAGCGCACGATGCCTGACCATTGATATCACGACATTCTGTGTTAGGTCCACAAGGTGAAGGTACACATGGGTTGACATAACTCGGCTGATTAGGTAAAGGCAATGGTGTCATCATCTCAAAACAATTAACAAATGGATCTCCTGTGAATCCGGACTGACATGAACAAATTGGACTGTGATTGATGATTTCACATCGGGTGTTGAATCCACATGTTCCCGGACAAGGATCATTACATTTTCTGTTGACGCAAGCACGATTAGTTGGACATTCAGAACTGGTTGTACATTCTGGTCGACATCGTGGTGGGCTTCCCATATATTCTGGCAAACAAGTACATACAGCTTGATTATTAACAACACGGCACTGGCTGTTCGGGCCACATGGTGATGAACTGCACGGATTAATTGTAGTAGGCTGCTCATTTTGCAAAACTTGGCAGTATCTGAATGGATCACCAGTATATCCAGGAATGCATGTGCATTGTGGAAGATGAGACATCACCCTACAATCCGAATTGAGTCCGCAGGTACCTGGACAAGGATTTCTGCACTTTAAACGTATGCAAGCCAAATTCGAAGGACAGTCAGTATTGATTATACATTCAGGTCTACATCCGTCATATGGATTTCCAGTGTAATCCGAAAGGCATGAACAGGATCCGACGCCATTAAGCTCTTTGCACACAGCGTTAGCGCCACATGGAGATGGTGTGCAAGGTCTTTCAGATATTGAAGTTGTAGGATTTTCTTGAAGTATACATTGGACAAATGGATCGCCAGTATATCCATTAATACAACTGCACATGGGTGTATGACTGACAACACGACAATCGGCATTAGTTCCGCATGATCCAACACACGGATTTTGGCACTTTTGATTATTACATGCTAGGTGTAAAAGACAATCACTATTGCTGACACATTCTGGCCGGCAGTTTGGTGGACTTCCCGTAAATTCTTCAAGACATGAGCATGACGGTGAGTTATTAATCACTTGACATTGAGAGTTTGGACCACACGGAGTCGGTTGACATGGATTTTGAGGTATAACAGGCTCATCTGACATGGGTATACATCTTACAAATGGATCACCACTGAATTTTGTTGGACAACTGCAGATAGGGCTGTGTCCCACTACCACACAAATAGCATTTAATCCGCATGTTCCTGAGCACGGATTTATACATTTTTGATTGCTGCACGCTTCATTTTGAGAGCAGTCCGTGCTCACACTACATTCAGGTCGACAAGTCGGTGGACTTCCAAGATATCCTCTGATGCAGGAGCAAACTGCTTGGCCATTAATAACTCTACACTCACTATTCGGACCACATGGTGAAGGACTGCAAGGATTTGATGGAATTGCGTCTTGCAACGGTAAGCACTGACTGAATGAATTCCCAGTCATGCCTTGAGGACAACTACACATAGGGATATGATTGATGACTGTGCAGATTGCATTAAAAGCGCAGGCACCTGGACACGGATTGATACATTTATTTCTTGAACAAGCTCTGTCCCTGGGACAATCCGAATTGAGAACACATTCGGGTCGACAACCTAAATACGGGTTTCCCTGGAATTCAGCAAGGCAGGTACAAACTCCATTGAAACATTGAGTATTTGTTCCACACGGTGATGGATTGCATTTGTCGAGTGGTATTTCATCTGCTGGCTTCACTGTTAGAAGATTACAATTGGTAAACGGATCTCCCGTGTATCCTTCTAGACATACACATACGGGAATGTGATTTGATATTGTGCATCGAGCACCAATACCACAAGAGCCGGGGCAGGGATCCCTGCATTTTGTGTTGATACAAGCTTCATCGGTTGAACATTCAGAATGAATTGTACATTCGGGTCGACAGTTGGGCGGTTGACTTACGTAGCCTTCTTGACAAGTGCACGCAGGTACGCCGCCAACATTACGACAGTTGGCGAAACTTCCACAAGGTGAGGGTGCACAGGGATCTCTAGTTACTTCGATATCCGATTGGACAGCTAAAATGTTACAGGGTTCAAGCTTGACAAACATTCACACCGATATCTATTTCTAAATAGGAATAAAGAATATTGAGAATAATGCTTACGTGGTGGTATGAGGGTACATCGAGTAAATGGATCGCCGCTATATCCTGGCATACAAGTGCAAATTGGACTGTGATTGACGACAATATATCCGATTGGACAGCTAAAATGTTACAGG
>CAJUYH010003195.1:0-34225 GCA_910591685.1 Galerucella tenella | reverse complement strand
CGTAAAAACTCAGAGGGGTAATGTTCGACGTGCTTTGTCAAAGATCTCTGTCTTACCCCTAGTCAGTGACAATGTTCCATCTAGGGAAAATGATTGAAAGGGTTGCCCTTTCAAAGTGGGGGCTATGTTAAGGTTTTTTTGATTTTATAGACTTTTAAACAAACCGGCAACAGTGCCATCAAACCGATTTGATTAGCAACGGAGTTTTTTTCAATAAGAAGAGAGATCAGATACTTTTTTGATTAATGTCATATAATTTTTATGTAGTTTGTCATACAATAATATTTACAGTTTATTAGAGTTTTTTATTTCAATAAGTGCTCATTATATTCATTATCCAACACTTTGATATAAGTGACCGATTCCGTGTAGATTATCTCCATTCGCGATATCCTAACCTAACAATATACATTTTGAGACCGTTCATTATTTATTTGTAATCGTGTTGTTTTAATATCACTATGGAGGAATTTCAATAATTAAGGGCGGGTTTATCAATGCTCGGTTAAATATTGTAGCCTTCGGCTAAATCTTAGCTGTTGGTCAAAGTGTTTATCAACTACCAGTTTGCATTAGCTGGCAGTCAAACTTTCGGTTACCCTAGCTGCCACTATCAAGTTGATGTTAACCATATAGAACATACAGTTAAATACGAGAAAGTGGTGTTCCGTTATTCTAACCATAGATTCTAACTGACAGCTGTGTCATGATTTTTCCATGTTTGCTTACATTTTGCAACAAAGATTATTTCAACTTTAAATTTGATTGTGTTATTATCGTTTAGGGTAAAATCGAGAAGCTTATTTGATTCATTTATAGTAGTTTAGTAGCATCCAGGTTCTGTGTGTGTTATATTTCATTGTTATTTTCAATGGATCTTGAGGAACTTGACGACCTTTTCGATGAAGAGCTTGGAGCTTGGCGAAATATTGGAATTTGTAGAGTACGAAAGACGACCATATACTGTTGGAGAACGGATGAATCCCTTTGAAGAGCTCGATGATGTAGAGTTTATTACTCGGTTTCGACTATCTAAACCCAGTGTTCTCATGTTACTCCAACAAATTCCAGCTTTTCTCGCCAAGTCACAGCATCCGTCTTTTTGCATTCTAATATACTTTTATGGTGAACGGCTACTTTTGTAAGTACCTACCTAATTGTCGCTCTGACTCCGTGAAATTGGGAAATCCTTTTTTTGTGGACATGCTCAAATGCAAACAACTCAACAAAGCAAAACATAGACGAAATAAAAATAACAGTACCACAATTTTGACACTAACAAGTGAAATTTTTCACGATGTTGTCAGAGTACCTAAGCTCACGATAAAATAATAACTCACCTCTATATTCTTGATTTAGTGTGTTATAACAAAATATGCGAATAAAATTAATAATATGTATATGTCATGCGGGTGATCCTCCTTACACCAAATTAAAATGAGAAATTTACACTCTGACAACATTACACTCACGTTCATAACCCGAACAAGGTTGTCAAATGCTAATTACACTTAGCCTGTCAGTTATGTGGTGCATTGATAAACGCTTTCTATTGTAACCGAGACTTTGACTGGCGGCTAGAGATAGCTGACAGATTTAACCGGGCATTGATAAACCCGCCCTTAGTAGTGTCAAAAAATTACAGTTTTGAACATTTGAATTTTTATTTTTATCAGCTCCAGAATTTTTGACACCTGGACACCTTGTATATTAACTGTTTCTCATATTGAAGTAATTATTTTCCATAGAAAAAAAATCAAACACAATTGAATATGTTGATACTCCTTGTTATTTTTTGGAAATCAAACCACAATATTATTTCAACTTTTCGGTTTTAAATAATAACAATTACCCGCCAAAATGTATAAAAAGAAAGAATGAGAAAATTTTATTTAGGAGAAACATCTGGACCATTAAAAATTAGACTGAAGGAACACAAAAAGTGCGTTAAGTTTTGCAAAACATGCTTGGAAAAAGGGGATGCAGCTCCAATGGGAATTCAAGTTGTTTTCTATAAAATCACAAGGGAAGTTAGAGGCTTCTCTTTTTTTTAGTTTCTTTTCTATTTTTTATAATTATATGATACTGCTTCCCATCGTTTCCGTGTAGTCCAACTGTACCACTGCAGTTTCCTCATTTTAATTGTTTGGTTTTTTGTCTTATATTTAGATCTCATAGCTTTCCCCATTACTCGTTTTCTCATAAACTTCATTCATTTTCTCACCTGCCTTTAGTCTTCTCTTTTAAAATCCATGTTTCACATCCATATTATGTGTAATGTATGTGCACTAATAACAATTTTTGTGCACTTTTATTATTTTTCTATTAAAAGATCTGCTATCTTCAGTTCAAGTTCAAAGTTCTGATTAGAATAACACATCATTTGGACAAAATTATGGAAATTTTGTGCTTGAATGGTTATGCTCACTTTATCTATTTAATCCCCTGGTTTGTTCCATCAATAAAATCTATAATTTGAATTTTCAGCCTTCTAGCACAAGCGTCATTACCTTTATGGAACTAATTACTTTCTCTACATCGCTTTATATCTTATATCAAAATCCCAAAATACCTTTTATAATAATTTATTTCGTTTCTATTTATACTGATTATTTATTTATTTACATTATTGATAATTGCTGTCGAAATTAACATTCGTAAATAAAAAATTGATTTAATGTAGCCTAATGACTATGCATTTTCAATATTTTGAGTTAAAGATTATCTCATTTCTAAAAAAAATTGCTTGTATCGAAATAACTTAATGGAATTTAAATTAAGTTGAATAATTTCAAGGATAAACAACCCTTTCCTTTTCATGGTTGGCAAAAACTATCCTTTTTGCAAAATTACAAGCCGGTTGAAACAAATGAAAAAAACAGAAATAGTTGATAAAAATAACGATGTAATTATATCTCGAATTATATGACTGATGTGTATTATTGTTTATTTTAAGTTGTTTTTAAAAATCTTTTATAAATGGCGAAACAATTTCAATCTCGATTTCAATAAAACAATACTTTGTGGATATTATGATATTATCCAGGTCGGCTTTTTCCATACTAGTTTTATCCAGCCAACCTTGAACTGATGAAATATTTAAAGGTAACTTCGCCCTATTACCATCCAAATTCTCTCACCAGGTTTAACTATGGACATAAACTGCTCCACGGGAGAATTCGTACGATGCCTTCGAATACTATTGTCTAAAAAGGGAATAGTTGGTCCAATCACAGAATGAAACGAACGTATAACTAGTACGTAAATATGCGCAGACATGTTCCCAACAAGAACTAACAATTCTGTACGCACATTAAAACAAATGTCTTCCCAAATAGTAACCACATCTTCGACTGCTGGACACTTGAGAAACAGTCCATACCTACTTGTTTATTAGCCATATGAGTTTCTGTTAATGGAACTCTTCTCAAATTCAACGTGAACGCTCGTGTAATCGTCGACGTACAGGACCACGATTCACGAACTGATGAACGATCACATCACGTGAAAACTTAACAGTTTCGTATTTTCGATGCAAGGATCACTCTTCACTTGATGAACAGCAAGCGATGTGTGATGTGAAAGGAACTGGTGAAACATGCGCATGTGTGTTATAATGTGACAAAAACTTAGATCTTATTTTTTCGGGGTTAGGTAATTTAGTAGCTTAGTAAACTGTCAAAATACAATAAATTTTACTTTCATCGGTGGAGGACACTGATTGCTGGAGAATACCTTTTTTTGTCAAAACATGAAGAGACCGCTCACATCACACGTTCACATCAGTATTCACTTCACGTATTCAAGAATACTGGTCCTGTTTCAATTGAAACCGAAACACCGGAAGCATTTAAAAGACGCTGTTGTATAGGTAATCCGACAAGTAGTCTGAGATTCTCAACGGGTTTACACAGGCAAATAACGATCTTGTTGGACCTTCTCCGTTGGAACTTTTTGTACGGGCGGAGGCGATGATGGCAATTCTTAGGCTCAAATCGGGAGACATAGTCCCCGAACAATGTTTGAAAAAGACACTGATATGACTGGGACAATACTTATAGATTAACACATATTTTTTAATCCACAATAAGCCCAGGAGGCTGAGGTGGTACCGGCGAAAGGACGGCTCCGAAGAGGAAAAAAAAAACACATATTTTACATAAGTTTTAATAGCATGACACAGGAGAAAGAAACTGTCTCTTAGCCTTGATCGATACACACCTGTGTTTCAAGAAGAGACGATTGCCGCTATAGCCTGCATTGATGAAAACATCAGAAGAGGATATACCAGAAACAAAGTTGAAATTTTCACTGACAGCCAGGCTCTACTTAAAACTATCAGCAATCTAACAACTAGGTCTAAACTGGTAACAAACTGTAAAGAATCCCTTAACACACTAACAATAGACAACAAAGTGTCCCTAATATGGGTGCCGGCATATGAGGGGATGGCAGAGAAGGCAAAGAATTAAATGGTAGACCAGCTAGCTAAAGAAAGCTTCAAAGGAGCCTTCACAGGTCCGGAACCGTTTTGTGGCATCACAAAGGAATACATAAGAGGGGAAGTGGGGAATGGGCTAGTAAAGGAACACCAACTCAAATGGAGGCTGACACAAGGACCTCCATACTAAGAGTCTACTGAATAAGTTAGACAAGGAACTCTGGTCCAGGCTGTTGAAACTGGGTAAGAGAAATTTGAAGACAGTTACCGACCTGGTGACTGGACAGTACATACACATACTCTGCTTCTGTGAGAACTTACAAGGACTCAGTCGGAAGCACTTTGGAGTGGAAATAACACAACCATCACAACTACTGAAGATTCCTCCAGTTAAACTGGTGGCCTATATAGAAGACACGAAGCTTCTAGAATGGAAGTAGGTAGATAACATGGGCGATGGTACAAAGATTCAGTTCAAGTGCCTGGGCTGTTAAGCCCAACTCAAACGTATGAATGATCTTGTGAGAGGGCGGCAACCCTTAGTCGTCCACTTCTAGATCTTTCCCCACGTTTCCTCTTGAAGAAGCCGTGATATTATTCAAAAGAATGATTTGCAAAAATCTCCAATATATTTAGATATTTAATAATTTTAAATTACATAAAAATATTCTTTTCTTGTAGATTAAACTATAAGTATCCCATAGTCTTGAAACATTGTTCCTATTAACATTTTATCACGAATTAGGTAACTGAGATTATTATTACAACAATTTTTTTAAAATCCAATAGATTTCTTATGGCCCACATAGAGTAGGTACTGACGCAATTATACGCTTGAAAGTTCAAATTTTTAGATAACATGTAATTACTTGATATTATGTTTATAAAATAACACAAGCCGACTTGGCCTACAACATTTTATCATTATATATCAATGCTATGAGACAATTAATATGTTTGACCTTTCCAAGAGCATACCATAAAAATGTATTTACAATAAAAATGTATTGAAAGCGCAGTCTTTTATAAATTGTAAGCAGTGTTGTCAAGTTGTCTTCTCACATTAATGAGGGCTTTACATCTACAGATTGCGAAAAGTGTTTAGGCGACATACGATTTACACAAGTACGACAAGGGAAATATGAGAAAAACTACTTGAAAGAGAAAGAAGAATAATTGTGCGCAGTCAGCGATGGGCGTGTGTTTAGTTTCTGCTATCAAAAGAGTTTGGGCGTGTGTTCACTGCCCCCCTATTTTAACCGCTGTTGCCAGAAGCGCAGATTAATTTGTACAAATGATATTTCTTTCGAGCTCATGCACTATTACGTAAAACTAAACACTTTTACTCGGCAACAGTGTCCTTTACAGAGAGAATTCACAATCACACTGCTTTCAATTTAATAATTATTGGTATTTAACATTTTTGTCGACAAAAATTGGGAATAACTTTTATAGATAAGTATATAGATAAGTATAAGTATATATTTTTATTTGGCAACAGCGGTTAAAATAGGGGCACACTGAATACACGCCCAACCTTTTGGTAGCTGGAACTAAACACACGCCCATCGCTGATTGCGCACAATCATCTTTCTCTTTCTTTCAAGTAGGTTTTATCATATTTTCCTTGTTGTACTTGTGTAAATCGTATGTCGCATATAGACCTGTATTTGTCAAACTTCAGTGGCTTAAACATCATTTTAGAATAGTCACTGAAATTAATACAAAAGCCATTCCATACAATTTTTTTGCAAAAAGGTTTATGATATTGTTTATTTATTTTGTAATAATCAAAAAGGATAAATTAATAGTTAAACACCATGTTAATATTTATAACGAACTGAATTTACTATTTCCAATCCCACGGTTCTACAAAGACTAAACATTCCAAATAATCCCATTCCCATTCACTTTTCAGATGTCTGAACTTATCATGTCTCCATTTTTAATCTTGTCCGTTTGTGTATGTTACCAAAGATGAAATAATGGTTATTTACGTAACTAGTTATGAAAAGAGCGATATTGTTCAACAAGTGTAATATTTACCAAAACGAGCGCCAGTGTGTTTTTCAAATTAAGCGAGTTGAACAGTGTCGCTCCCTTCATAACGTGTTTACGTACAACGTTTTATCTAATTTCGCGCTTTTATAATATTCAATAAAATCTTCAATTACAATGGTAATATTAAAGTGGATTCAAATGGTGTTAGAAGTATTGATGTTACTATGAAGTATTCACCCAGAAAATTGACTTACTTTAAATAACTGTGTCCTTTAATGTTGTTTTCAATGTTTATACTTACATCTTAAAATACTATTGAATTAAAATATAGGGGTAATTGTCAGTTAATGAAATAATTGTCAGTTTTGACAGTACCTTATTGATAAAGTAAAGTTTTTACATAACTACTTTTCATAACTGATATAAGATGAAGGTTATGAAAAATGTGACGTTACCTAACGTCAAGGAGTGACTAAGGGCCAGTTGTACCAAGCACCTGAACTCGGTTTAATGACTGATGTTTAGACTGATGTAATTGTTGATAATAAATACATCAATCAGCCACAGTCTAAACATCAGTTATCATTAAACCTAGTTTAGGTGTTTGGTACAACTCGCCCTTAAAGTGTCACATTTGATAGCGGAATTAGATACACAAAATTATGTTCGCAACTATAGTGACATTTTTGTTAATAGGTCTTGTATAATGAATAGAATAGTCTATAATTATGAAATATTACAGTATAACAATCAGAGTCTTTCTGATCCAGAAACTCAGTTGTGTCTGAAATTTCTTATTTTCGTCTTTTCATTCAATTTGCTTTTTCTGCTTAGTCCCGTTAGTCTAGCCCTTGTTTGTTTGGTCTCAGCCACTACTACGCTAACCTTAGACCTTTGTCTAGTATCACTCCTAGATACTTCTTTAATAAGCTTTTGTAACGCAAAGTTGTTATTACATGAATATTAATTCAAAAAATGTGAGAGGTGTGTATAATTTTTTTCTACCAACGTTAGTCACGCTTAGAAATTTACATATTTTTATGATTCAAATTAACGGATTATATTGAATCTGCCTCCAGCAATTTGTTTTAACATAACTATTGAAGAAATGTAAAATTACGGTTCAAATTACAAATATTTTAATGAGGTTTTCACTCGGGTTTTCAGTATGCGGTATCAAATGAGAAATTGATGTTCTTAAAGAAAATTCTTTGAGTAAAAAACGTTTTCTATAACCCTCCAACCCTGAATTTGATTAGTTTTTCTACTTATATGTATTGAAGGTTGTAAAGGGGGAAATTAATTATTTTCCCTTTTTTTCAGTAGAAATAAAACAAACACAGCCTGTGTCTCGAAGCGGCTCTGACAGGCGACCGGATGCGGTACGTGAAGAGGGTCTAAAACAACAAGAATCTTCAAAAACAGAATCCTCCTCCCACGATGTACCGAACGATAAATCGGAGGCCTCCAGCATGGTCAGGTGAGTCAAACAATTAGATATTAAATATAACGACTCTGGTGAATATAGTTTGTCCACCGAATCTGCGCCCGTTTAGGATTAAGTAAAAAGATTTCGATATAATTGGCCAGCTGTTTTAACCATAGGCTGGTGCCCAATTGAACCTCTAACCAAAGATTACAGAATAAATATAATTTGTATTAGTTTTAAAATCCATTATGGTAATTATTTAGAAAATCCACTTTTCCCAAAAAGTGGCCAAAAAAGGGGAAGGCAAAAAAAGAAAAAAAAAAAAGAAAAAAAAAGATATTTATTTCCTTCCCCTCCTCGAAAAAATATAAAATTATTTGCATCCCACATTTCCAAAAAGGGGGAAAGGGAATAATTTTTTTGTTTTTTTTTTGTCTTCCCCCTCCCCGATTTAAAATGTGGTACCACTTTTTATTGATAATTTATTGATAAAAAAAAATTAGGCCACTTTTTGGGAAAAGTGGTGATTGTAAATATTTACCTTTATTATTATTGAAATTTGAAATGACCATCGGCATTTTTGTTTTTGTTATAATTAGAAAGTTAACTCTTCTGTTTATTATGGTAAATATCTAAACAGTCTCTGATTTTCATATTTCCATTTTTTCACTTATAATTGCACAAGTGGTTTGTATTTTCTCCACGACTAAATAATAACGCAAAAATTATTTCTACATATTTAGCTGCATAATAATATAAATTCTTCACACCAGTGAATAATAAAAAGAATTCACTCTCGTTAGCCAATCACATTCTATTATTATCAGAATTCACGCTAGCCTAGTGGTGGTTGACTATGGCGCGGACTGGAAGTTTTTTCCTTTTAGTCGTGGAGAAAGTATAGTTTTTTACTTGTGTAGAATGGCTATTATTCACTTGGATGATTCCAAAACTCACTCGCTGCGCTCCCTCGTTTTGGAAACTTCATCCGCGTGAATAATAGCCATCATTCTGCACTCGTTGAAGAATATACTATTATCGGGTAAATTTGGGATGTTTAATGAGAAACTTTTTCCTAGCAATTTGACGAGAATAACTGTCAACTATTAAAAACACGACACTGAAGGTGGAGTGTTTTTAGGTTGACAGTTATTCGAGTCAAATTGCTAAAGGAAACAGTTTAGAATTTGAACAACACAAATTTACCCAATATCAATACAAACCTCGAGTGTAATTCGGCAGGACAATTTAATGAATGAGAAATTTGGAAACATATCAATGCAAACTTTATTTTTTATGAAACATTAAAAATAAACACATTTTTATTTTAATGTACAATTATTAAAAACGCAGTTATTGAAATTCATACTACTAAATTAAATTAAATTGATTCCATATGGAGGAATGAGTTTTCTTGGTATTTTCTGGAGTTGATTTTTCAATCTCCCTTACTATTTCTGCCTTGCAAATATTTCCAAATCTCGACATACTTTTTGGAATTGTTATATGCTGTTTAATTCATTCTGTTTTTGACATTTATAATTGTCAAATTGACGTGCATTGCTTGGTAAACAGACAGTACCTAAATGCTAGGGTTGCTACGGTAACGTAATTTATCCGATATTTTTATCCACTTGCAAACTCTCTTCCTTCCTATTTAGCCGACAGCAAACTACGATTTTTGTATTCACAAATGGGAATTATTATACATGAATGGGATTGTCGCTGTAAAAGTTAAAGCTAACTTTTGCCGCTGTCAAAGTGACAATTGCACTGTGGCATATGCGATTTTTTATACATGAATTAAATTGTCTGTCATAAAGTACGTGTAAAGATTGAAAATTACTTCATTCACGTTTAAAATACGTCTCGACATTTTTTACTTTCGAAATCAACACTGTAAGATCAAAAACTAAAATGAATGAAAAATGGAATGTGAAAAAATGCCAATGGTCATTTCAACTTTCAATAATATATTATTTTTTCTCTCATTTTTTGGGAATGAAACCAGCTGGAACGCTACCGAAACGTCGAAATAAAAAAATAAAAAACATTATTGTGGTTTCATTCCCAAAAAATGAGAGAAAAAATAATAAATAATGGCACAAGGAACTTACAGAAGATATTCAATAATATAGTAATTTACCTAACTAGTGCGTGAAGTGATACTTTTCCGCACGCCACTGCAGACGGCCGCGTGCGGAAAAGTCACTTTACGCACGTGTTAGGTTTACCATTTTTTCTACGAGCATGCGGAAAAAACCAAAAGTTAACATAAAGAAACATTTTTTATTAAATACATAATATCAACAAATTAATTATTATTTTTTTACATTCATTTGATGAGGCTTATACCAGAGTTATTAAAAAATATTGAAACATACATTTCTTTTTATTAAAAATTTTAGCAAAATTATAATAAATTTTAAAGCTGCTGGTTTTCCATGAATTTTAATTCAAAAAATGGGAGAGGTATGTATAATGATTATTTAGCCATTTCATTATTTCATCTTTTTTCCATGAGAAGGTTGGTAATTTTTCTTGCATGGCACAATGGTCTTAGTCCTAAAGGACAACTGTACATTAATATTTCTAAAAATACGTAGGTAACCAGGAAAAAGAAACTATGATATTTTATATTACTTCATTTTATATTCGAATTGATCCATCAGAAGATTTCTTTTATAAACTTGAACATTGTGGCACTATTACTGTAAAAAATTGCATCAATAATGAGTACAACTCTATAATATCCAAAAAACATCTGGTTGTTAAAGCTTTATTGCATTCCAGTGCTCTATGCACTTGTTAAAATAAACTATAATAATATCCAATAGAGCATTCAGGTGCGTAGTGAAGGGACATTTTCTTTTGACATAATTGTTCCCAATATTCAAATAAGAAATAGAAACAAAGAGTTTCCATGGTATCGTAGTCGCTGGCAACAAATGTTTTCGAAAAAAATCTTTTAGTAGTTTTTGATACGTGCTTGATCTTCTTGTTTGCACTGACACACTTTTTTGTGTACATTTTCGATGCTCATAACGTATGTCTGTTTTTTTAGATATTTTAACCTTCTGTATGTTATCTAAATAATTCGGTCTTTGATAGCCTTGACCAGCTTGTCAGTTTATCAAACAATATATTAATTTGTTTAAAAATATTGGTATTATCACTTAACTAAATACATACATTTTAACGTAATACATGTACCTTTATTCGTTTTAAGATGAATTAATCAATATTAAGCTCACATGCAGTTGGATTGTGATGTGTGGATTAATTGATAAGAAAATGTTGAACAATTACTCTAAAAAAATCAAATTTTAACATTTTTTTTGTCGCGATGAAAGGATTTTTTTATCCTACTTTCTTGTACATAGTTTTGGTGGTAGTTCCTTTATCCTTTGAAGAGACAATAGTGGGAATAGTACTACAGATCAGAACAGAACTTATGAATTAATTTTGATTGTCTAATACCTACTAGATCTTTCCCTTTTTTCATTCTAGTCTATTTTTTTCAATAATACATTCATGCCCCAAAAAAAGACTTCAACTCTTGTTTTTGCTAGTCAGCAATTTCATATTATTCTATACCATTTTGTCCTGGAACTCACAGTCAGGTGAGCTGATGTTCTTGCCTAGTTCCTTAAGGTTTACCAGGAATTCCCATATCAAAGCTGTCCTCGTCAGTCACTTGCTGTACGCGCATTCTTTGTTTATACATTCCTCTCTTTCAAGTAGTGATGCTCATATCATCCTTGTTGTACTTGTGTGAATCGTATATTAAACTTTTTCGCAATCTGTACCTATATGCAAAGAATCAAATAATGAAAAATAATCAAAAATCTGCTCGAATTCGATATCTTACTAGATATGTCTAATTTTTGAAAATATTAAATAACATTTTATCGATATATATTCACTTTATTCACATATGAATTATCAGACTCAACTAACGTTATGTTCACTAAATTTTTTTGAGTACACATCTGATTGTATGCGTTACCACTGAATTATTTGTTTTGTCATACCAAGTGCATTGAAATGTCGTATTGTATATCCGCTTATCTAGCTTTTTGATCTGCATACTTCAAAGTTGATAAGCACAGGTGCAAAAAATAGGCAATTATTTAATAATTGGTAGGTTTTTATTTTAAGTCCAATTTTAATCCTTTTTGGGAGGGGTGGTAGGTAAACTACACAAATGTAAATGAATTTTGGGTACGGGAGTACCTTTTTGGAACTTGAATATATCGGGACCTGGTGGTCCCGGGTTCGAATATTTCGCTTCTTCAGCATATACAGATTACGAAAATTGCCACATACGATTTGCATAAATACGACAAGGAAAATATTAGAAAAACTTCTTGAAAGAGAGGGAAGAATAATTGTGCACAGTCAGCGAGGGGCGTGTGTTCAGTGCCCCCCATTTTAACCGCTGTTGCCAAATATACTTTTATCTGTAAAAGTTATTCCCAATTTTTGTGAAAAGAATAACTTAATTAGATGTTGGTACGAATGTCTTATTTAAATCTTCCTTTTGAAGATCGTGTCAAAAAGAACCTAATGTGATGTGTGTTAGACGGTTTGTTCCATGTATTATGTTCTATGTATTATTCACGCAACCGCTTTATGTTTTTGTGTTCCAACTGATTATTTATCGTTCTTAGAACTATATAAAAACTAGATCATAGATCGAATCCTTGCTTTTCCTAGAATTGGAGGAGCTGATATGCGTATTAAGCAGTTCTAGTACTGTACTTGATTGAGGGTCAGAATTCAAGTAGAGCACCTACATTTGTTTATAATATTATAGAGCCGATAAATTGATAGCAGTAAGTGAAACATCTATCCAACTGGTAACTGATAATACACAATAATCTCGTGGTAGATTAGATTAGTGTTGATTGTACCCCACAAATAATTTCATGGAATTATATCAGTCGTTCTTGTGTTTTATTTCTCTAAATAGAAGTTTTTTGCACACGCGAAGGGAGTCAGTAAATTTGAACGGTTTATTTTTCAAATACAATTTTTAATGCGTGGCTTCTGAGCATTGAAGGTAAATTTCCTGAAAGGTCAGTGTTTCCAATTACTTCTCATATTATACTTTTTATAAATCATTTTAGTTGGTTCAAAACCTCCACTCCTTTCAGTACCATTATGTACTATTTTTCTTGTTTTTTGTTTTATCAATACCTTGTTTGATATCTGTTCACTGTCGTCTAAAAAGAGAAAAATATTCTACAACTGTATCTCTCCCATTACGTTCAAACGCTAGATGAAATTTCACACAAAAGTTGCATTTAGGGCATAATTTGTACAAAATAGTAGGAATTGTTTCATTGAAGTTGGATAATCATTCGAAAGTTGTGCTAGTTTGTGTTTAAAGGCATCACTGGCTAGTTAAGGAATACCAACTCCAATGGAGGCTGACACAAGGACACCTCCATACTAAGAGTCTCCTGAATAAGTTAGACAAGGAACTCTCGTCCAGGCTGCTGAAACTGGGTAAGAGAAATTTGACGACAATTACCGACCTGGTGACTGGACACTCTACGCTGAGGAAGCATCTGCTCAGGATGTGCAAAGTTAGTGAACCTATGTGCAGGAAATGTGAACCCTACGATGAAACACCTACTCTGCTTCTGTGAGAACTTACAGGGACTCAGACGGAAGCACTTTGGAGTGGAAATAACACAACCATCACAGTTACTGAAGATTCTTCCAGATAAACTGGTGGCCTATATAGAAGACACGAAGCTTCTGGAAAGGAAGTAGGTAGATAAATGGGTAATGGTACAAAGATTCAGTTCAAGTGCCTGTGCTGTTGAGCCCAACTCAAACGTATGCATGAATGAATGAACTTTGAATACTAAACAAATAATAGCACAAAACTCGTGATTAGTGCACATAAACTACACATAATTTGTCCAAAATTATCGATCGATTGTTCTTGAATGGTTGTACCCATCTTCCCAATTCCAGGTTTGGGTATGGAATTTTTATTTCAACCTGAAAAGAATCCTTTATTCCTCCACTTACCTTTTAATAATTGTACTAAATACAAACAGCCTGTATCTCAAAAACTAGAGGAAAATATTTTAAATCTGCACAGGAACAATTTAAAAATTCTTTATAATCTCCAATACTATTTTAAATTCATTCTTTTGGTATTTTGTAAAATATTCTATACCTGTTCAAATACTGACTCCCATCGTATATTTGTGTTCCAAAGTTTCGGTATGTAGCCAGATGAAGTTATGTTCGCTCGAAATATTTTAGGAAAAACGAAAAAATCC
Organism: Galerucella tenella; assembly: GCA_910591685.1. NCBI lineage: Eukaryota > Metazoa > Arthropoda > Insecta > Coleoptera > Chrysomelidae > Galerucella > Galerucella tenella. The sequence continues at coordinate 20,049 of CAJUYH010003195.1, read as the reverse complement.
TTGAAGAAGTCTAGGTGCGTTAAGTGTTTTTTCTAGACTAAGTGTATCCTACTATTTATGAATCTGTTTACTTAAAATGTATTTAGGACTGGTTTTTATTATATTTATATATGCTGCAGACATCCAGTTAGTTATTTTTATATAAAAATAAGAAAAAAAAAAGTGGGCAACGGCGATTTAAACAAACGAGTATTTTCAAAATTGTTGTGAATTGAAATATTATCATTTTATAATATCACAAAAGCTTCGAACATAATCGATTATTTACGATTGCTCTCTAGTGGTTTCGTCACGTTTATATAGGGTGTTTTCAAATGACACTTACAACATTTGCCAGTAGAAACCTCTCATAAAATTGGACAGAATGATATTATAAGGATTGAGGTATCCAGCACATTTAGATATTTTTCAAAATACGGGGTGAAAAATTAAATGTTTTAATATGATAAATTAACTCCAATGTTAAAATGTCATATGCCTGAAAATGTTATTGCCACTTTGACATCGATAAAAAAGGTACATCCTTTTTTATCGCGATAAAAACTCCTCTTCCTCAATATCTAGTAAGCGGACGTCACTTTTACACAATGACAATGAGTCGCAAGTTTGGTTACTTATAAGTTGTTCATCCATATATTCTGTCGTTAATAATTTATCTTGCCAAAAAACACTCGAGCTTTTCTTTTATCAGATAAATTCCTCTTTAACTCAAAGTTTTGTCAATCACTAAATTTGCTCGAAAAACTGACATTAGATAAAATCGCTCCACCTTCGGAGTTGCGATTTTATCATGTCAGTTTTTCTCGTAAAATTAGTGATTGGCAAAACTGTTTCGTTGCAAAGAGAAATTTATCCGATAAAAAAAAGCTCTTGTGTTTTTACTGTTGATAAATTTGAGATGGATGGATAAATTGATTTGACATTTGGCAGGTTGTTTTTAAATGCAATAGGGCATATTTTGAATTAAAAACATGTTGCAATCCTTCATCCAGTTGTGTATATTTGGAAGAATATGTTAACTTTCCTCTCCCATTTTTTACGCCACTGGCATTTGAAAAAAAAATTTATTTGATTTTATATTCCTCAATGGTTTTCACGTGGAAAACGCATAACCTTTACATATCAAAAAATTTCAAGTTTTCGAGATATTTAATGTTTTCATGAAATCTGTAAGATCATTTTTTAATAATTGAATGAAAAAAATATTTTTCTCCACGACTAAATAATAACGCACAAATTATTTTTACATAATTAGCTGGCACAAATTATTTTTACATAATTAGCTGCATAATGATATATATTCTTCACACCAGTGAATAATAAAAAGAATTAATTCACTCTCGTTAGCCAATCACATTCTATTATTATCAGAAATCACGCTAAAATGAATAAATCAAATCGTCTCTTTAAAAGGTCAAATACCTAAGAACGCAAATCACTTCTGACAGCGCGTCGTTTGAAACGTCAAAATAATTATAAAATATAATTTTACGTATTCTAAGAGAAAAAAATGGACAACAGTAGCGATATTGACTATGTACGCCTCCCAGAATTAATTTCATTTATAAATGTAAGGGTTCCGATTAAAAATATAAGTTGCGTATATATATTTACTCTTTACATTTTTATAAATATGCTCTATAGCCGATTGGTGGTTGACTATGGCGCGGACGATCGAGGTTCGATCCTCACTGAAAGTTTTTCTTTTTAGTCGTGGAGAAAGTATAGTCTTTTACTTGTGTAGAAGGGCTATTATTCACTTGGATGATTCCAAAACTCACTCGCTGTGCTCCCTCGTTTTGGAAACTTCATCCGCGTGAATAATAGCCATCATTCTGCACTCGTTGAAGAATATACTATTCTTGAATTTTTTCAATAATTACCAAACTATTAATGGTTCGAATATGTAACAGAAACTAATTTGTGAAACATTAAGAAAAGATTGTTGAAAATATTTGTCAAAACTTGTGATTTTATTAACAAAAGAATTGATGAAAATGAAAAAAATATGATAATTACAAAGTTAAATAATGTCCTATTGAAACCTAATTTTTCTCTAAGTAGCAAACAATTTACAAAACATGGGATATTATTTAACTTTGTAATTATATTATTTATTTTTATTTTATATAATTTTTCATAACTTCAACACCCCGAAAAGTAAATAGGCTGGACCCCTCAATCCTTATATCATTCTGTCCAATTTTACGAGAGATATCTACATGCAAACGTTGTAAGTATCATTTGAAAATACCCTGTATAATGAATGAACCGATAATGGTAAATGATATATTTTTTATTAATATTGAGGAACGTATAATTATTGTAAGAGAAACATTGTTATCTGTCGATGAGCTTTATTTGTAGTGCTCTTATTTTTTCAACGATGTTAAGATGATGTTTATTGCTTAGCTTTGGGTATTGCTTGAGAGAATCATTTAAAGAATGACCATTAATTTGAACAACTTTGTGTAAATTGGCTCCAGACTTTGTCAAATTGCTAGACGTGCCCATTAGACCATTTCTGTACCAAATTTCTGTCTTCTTCCAATCCGAATTTGGAGTTGAGAACAATCGATTCGGTGTTCTTTTGCTTAACTTCTTCTGGAGTTTTGGAAAATATGGTGTTGCATTCAATACTGCCTGGCTTGTGAATTTTTTGTAAGCCATCCGGTGAGTTTTCATAATAGTTTTCCACAATCTTGCTAATCACTTCAGTTGTCACACTTGCAGAACTGAATATTTTTCTCTAGAACCGCTTGTAGCTCTCTTCTTTTGACTGTACGTGCGTTTCGGGCATTCTCAAAACTATTTCGTCAAATGAGTCTATTTTTCGATTAAAATCTTTTTCTGCAGAAGCTTCAAGGAAATATTCCAAATCGTTTTCACAACTCCCTTCTAATAATCGGTTACATTAGCTCGCCTATTATTAAAACCCCAGGCTTTAGGAATTCATTTTTTCGTTCTTCGCCGACGTTTTAGATGTTTAGACGTTTTCGGACTTTTTGAGAAACTCCAAAGCATGGTTACTATCGCAACACACATTGTTGGACAAAACCGAAGTGAAACAACCAATTTCTATTAGCTAAGAGTAGACATCTTCAAGTTCCCATTTACAATTATTGTAAGAATTGTTCTTATTTGGTTTTTCAAAACCTGTCTTGTTTACATCCAATTTGTAATTAACTTTCGATGGTTTGGAGTGATTTGTTTTGGGAATCGACAAAAAATCTGACTCGAGGGAATAGGTTTGTTTATGATTATAACTGATTAACATAACTAAATTAAACAAGAATTTGAATTTAAATTTGATTGCTAAAATTAGTCTAACGCAATTTTATTGACCAATGTATCAGCTGAATGAAATTCATCACAGATATTACCATAAAATGTGAACTTCGGTTGATTGCTACATCAATATTATAAAATTATTTCAAAATTTTCTGCAGCTCTTACGAATATCGCGGATGTCTTAATTGCCTATCTAAGTTGAATAAAGAGAAATTAATTCGATGTCTACACCGAACAATTTGATTTTTACCCACTCTGCAGTTTGTTTTGGATGGATTTCCACAAATAGTTACCGTTGCTGATAATCCTATCACGTATAGTTCTTTTCACGATCTAAGAAACTAACTCAACTTGACTTAGGCTTGAGATGCAATAAAACCCTAAAACTTTTCGGCTTTACCGTACAGAGCCGCACTATACCTGATGAAAAAGATGAAAAAAGATAAAATATTTACAATAAGAATGACCCAAAAGTCTTATAGAGTTTTTATGTAATAATTTATTATTCGCCAACAAAATAATTACGACCCTGTCAAGGCTAATACTTTAATGGCTCTATGGCATGTAATTAACCCATTTCATGTCTTAGATCGCGAAAAGAACTACACTAGATGTCAGGAAGCTCTGGCCAATGGGCTTAAATCTCAATACCAATACGTTTATTCGAAATCTTACTGATAATAAAAATATTAAATATATTATAGTAATTTGATACTCATTTGACCCTGAAGTGCTTCTACTTGGTTCCTGAGAAAAGTCTGAAAAACTAGTAGCTCCTTTAGAACTATTTCCCGGAGGAATGTTAGGATATCTGCAGGCTTTAGTTTAGGCGCCCCTCTTCTATCTAGTAGTCTCCTAGATATGTTGTTCCATACTAATCTCAATTTCTGTGCAATGTGAATGGAAGTTTCTTCTTCCATACCACAGAATCTGCATTCTTCTTCCTCCACTATTTTGAGCTTTTTCAGGTGCCCATTCAGGCGACAATGTCTCGTTAGGTTAGACTGTTAGACTCTTTGTTGAAACTCTTAGTGCAGTTTAACTTCGATTTATCCATTCATTTGATTTCAACAGGTTTTAGTAATCTAGAAGTATCTTCGATTATCAGATCTTCTCTTTTCTACGGCTTTGCCTATTTCTTCCAATATTACTTTGGAGCTGATACCCTAAACGGTTCCGGCCCCCAAAAGGGTGTTTCAGTCACCATCTTCACCAGTTCATTTGCTATTTAATTCCCTTCTATACCAGTGTGCCCCGGAATCCACAGTAAAGTGACTATATTGTTCTCACTTAGTTCATTTAGTCGGCCTAGATAATCACACACCATTTTGGAACTGATTACACAAGAGTTCAGTGTTTTGATGGCTGCTTGACTCTCCGACATCGTGATAATCTATTGCCTTCTATATTCTTTATCAATATTGAATTGGACTTTTCTTATGGTGTGAATTTCCGCTTGATGAAGGATACTTGCGGTTTTTCCAAAGCTTTCGGAGTGTTTCCTGGCCCGTACGCGTACACTCCTATCATATTTCCTTCTATTGCTTTTGAGCCGTCTGTCTACAATTGAAGGCATTCTTCCCAAGTCTGGTAATGGTATTTGGATCCTATTCCTTTTTGGTAAAGGTAACGCAAGATACTGGAAATGTCGAAAAACGAGACAATGAGGAGAGAGGTATTGGTTCAGAGCAAATTCACAATGTGCCTTATAACCTAACTTAACCCAATAATGTGTGAGATATCTGATGATGATTAAGGGTTCTTTGCACAACGCGTGGTTCTTGATGGTTATATCTTGATCGTGTTTGAGCTCTTTTAGTTTTGATTTGGTACTTTATTCGAAATTTTTTTAATTACTTAGGTATTTTAAAAGCTGTATCTGACAGTTTATAATGAAAAGGATCATTCAATCAATACAAAACGACCAAATTTCAAATTTAAAATAATTCATGTGTCAATTTGTCTAGTCGGATGTTTGAAAAATTCGATATCGGAAGGTTTTTTTCTTCAACTTTCTATAACGTACAAAAATGGTTCAATAAATTCGCATTTTTTATTATTTTTATTAAAATGATAACTCAAATGCCCTTTTTTTTCTTGCAGTAGTACGATCCTGCCAGCTGCCGGAAGCCAAAGGAAACACAACAGCAATATTAATCGGTCGGAAAGTGTAAAAGAACAATCCGAAAAGGTGAGTTTTATTATATAAGATTATTATATAAGATATTTATCTTTAAACATTGATTATGATTTTTATCAGACAAGTAACTAACCAAACCCAAGAAACAAATCAAATAAAAATAAAAAGTTTATATGTTTTAAGCCTTATCTAAATGTTAGGTAGAACTTTCCAATGATAATGTACAGTTAAACGATTTGAACAATTCTGTCATTGCGATTGTGATATCGCGTGCGTCATTTCATTACTGATAATGGTAATGGTAGAAAATTGTCCGAATTAATATTTATTGGGTGTCATTTAAATATTTGGTATCCATAAATTATTATTCAAATTCCTATTTGCTTTTTTATGCGTTTGCTACAAAGGGCGTGCCTTGTTTTTCTTCAGAACATTCTCCTAATATGTTCAAAGTTGCAGTTAAAAATCTATATACAGTATTGTAAGTAATGACGAATCCTGGATTTACTCCTATGAACCCAAAAATAAACGTCAGTAGACTGCAACCCTCGTAGTTATTATGGGGCGATAAACAAATTTTTTTTGATAATATTACATCTTAGTCAACTGGAAGTAATAATTATTTTTCCACTACTAGTTGTGTTGACAATTATTGCTACTTCGAGCCAACTGACAAGTGGAATTTCTCTATTGGTAGTAAATATTTTTTTCTATTATTAACCTTGGTCAATAATGGACAAATTCAAATATTTTGAGAGTCCTGGGGGCCTATTCTCGAATGTCGAATGACATTTGTCGTATTCGACATATGTCGATAGAAATTGTCGCACAACATTGGCATCTGGCATTCTCAAATGGGCTCGACATCTAAGTCGCATGAGATAAATTTTGTCGAATAACATGAACTGGCAACACCGAAATTTCTATATTATATCGTGTTCCATGCCACTTCTCTTGTAAAGCTGTAAAATAATGAAATGACAGTAGTAGTTATATGATCTGTGATGACAGTAATGATTTGGTTATTTGTTAGAAGTTAGAATGTACAATGTACTTACTCGAATGTAGAACAAGAATAACAAGATAAACATGGAAAGTGAAACCAAAAAAAAATTATTGCACCCAAAACCAAAAACGAATATTAATAAATTTAATGCAAGAAAAAGAAAATGAGCCTCTTTTATCTGGAAAATGTTCCCCAAATTTCACCTTTCAAATTGCAAGGAGTAAGTGGCAGAATATTGCCTCCATTCTAAATTCTGTCCCCGGAGCCTCGAAAGACTGGAAGAATAATGAGTAGCTCTCTAGCTAATTCTTTAGTTAATCTGAACGTTTCAATAAACTTTCTGTCAGATAAAAATGTAAAAGCGCTTCTATATATTCATCGTCTCTCTCGAGGTCGCTGATACATTACTTGATTTTCTAAATTTTCAATAACAATTAATAAAGCTGCCATTTTCTCTCTACAAAAATTTCTGAAACAGAACCTAACAAAAGTATTAAACAATGTTTTGAGTGTTTTCACTTTTGACATGTATAACGTTAACCTATAAATTTCGCAAGTAATGAAATTCTCGCATTCGACATAAATTGTCGACTGCCTTTGACCATTCTACAATTTGTCTATCAAAAATTTGCGATGGCGACATTTGAGAATAAGAATATTCAGATTTTATTCGACAAAGAGGATTTCTCGCATCCGACAAAATGTCACGATTTGAGAATAGGGTCCCAGGGATAGTAATTCAACAAAAATTGTCCAACATAATTTTGTATTCCCAAGAGATTAGTCTTTAATATATTTGCTGCTTGAAATTACCTACCAAGATGAAATTATTTCTATAAAAATGCTATTAGTTTGAAATTCGCGCTCAACCAAAAATGACTGATGACATAACGAGTAACCATATATCGAAAACTGACAGTGTACTTGTCAGTCAGACGACGGGGTAAAGCTTCTCGTTGCGCGTTTCTGAGTTATATTTAATTTTTTTCTTAAATTTGGCTAGTAGTGGAAAAAATTCCATTTACACCATGGTTGTGAAGGCTATTATTATTGACCGAGCACCAAAATTATTTCGCGAGTGGCTTTGCCCCGAGCGGAATAAGGTGCGAGTCTTATAACACCCTTGGTGTATAATATACTATTATTAATTGGATGAATTGAAAGTAATACTATCTAACTGTCTACAAGTTAATCCCATATAAAATAGTAAGATTACAGCGTGATTTTCTAGTTCATGTTCCGGTTTTCGAGATACCATAAAAGTGTGTACATTGCATAATCTTCTTCACTCATTTGGAAAGTAGGTGTAAGTTTGCTCAGCAAATTAATGTCCCTGAACAGATTAATTTATTGAAGAATTTTGTATTGTTTTAATTCATTCAAGTGTGAATTTAGCCAAATTTATTGATTAATTTTTTTAACTTTAACTCACTATAAATATTCGTATTAAAATTGCGAATAATTTTATTTTAATGGGAACCCCAGAATATTAGTCGGACTTTTTTTGCTCGGATGCTGCTACTATCGCCACCCTCTTGGACTTTTTGTGTCTTGCGTTTCTGTATTCTAGTACCTACATGTTATTTACCGGTTAGTTGTCTGAATATTGCTTGCGATATTATGATTCGTTTTATGACAGTTTCTGTACGCTTACTACATTGTCTGCAGCTCCATTTTGTGTAGCTTCATTGGACTATAACAAGTTAGAAGACAAAAGAATTTCTAAGAATATTTTCTTGGTTTTTTACCTCCCGTTTAGAGTTACCCTTAAATCTTTTAGTATTCCATATATTTTGTGTGATATTTATCAAATTTTATCTCTTCTGTGTTTTGTGATTTGCTCCAAATGTTTGTGTTTGTTTCTTAATTTTTACCTGAATAGTTTCCATTAAAAGAGAGTTTTGGAAAAAACCCTAGTCGAAAATTTTTTTTGTCACTTCTACCTCTGCACTAATGATCTTGAAAATTTTACCATTTTATTCGTAACCTTGCACTGGTTTCATAGACACTCTGTGACAATTTTAATACTTTGAACAACCAAGAAATATTTAACTTTCATATTTCAATTAAATAAGACACGTATTGAATTTTCCTCTATTTTTATTTTTAGCAAAGAAAACAACAAAGAAGAAATATCAGTGACCCCTCGCACAGTACCACAAGGTGAGTTTAGCAATTTATTTTCAATTGGCTATGAAACCATATACGGACTAGTAGATATATAGAAATACAGAGTGTGAGTAGCTTCTATAAATCAATTCGAAACGAGTGTGAATGAACTACCATGTATAAATGAATTTATCTCAAATGATATGATTAGTAGTATACCTAACTAGTGCGTTTAGTGATCGCACGCTATTGCAGATGACTGAACGACGCCTTAGCGGAGTTCGGCCATCAATCGCGTGCGGAAAAGTCACTTTACGCAGGTGTTGGGTACACTATTTTTTCTACTAGCATGCGGAATAAAACCCAGAAGTTAACATAAAGAAACACTTATTATATATTATTAATTAATATCTGATGAATTTTGAACTACACTCACTTTCAAAAGTATCCCCCCCCCTGTATCTTAGCGAAATATGTAGAAATAAATACTCTATAAAAGTATTTTGCTGTTAAGAAGAACTTGTTTACACTATACCACAAAAAACGTGTTTTGGATCGTGTAAATTCCGATCTGGTAAAAAATGCCTGTTTCTGCTTATCAGTTTATATTGTTAGTTGGTACTAATAAGTTGTATAAACGTTAAAAATGCCTAGAAATGAGTTGTCTGCTTTTGATAGGACTCGAATTATTGCTCTGTGGCAAGAAGGGTTGTCTCGTCACCAGGTAGCCAATAGGCTAAATTTTGTGAGATCTACGGTTAGCAGGACCATTAGACGCTATGAAGAGACTGGGGAAGTGAATAGTAGGCCTCGAACTGGCCGACCTACTGTTAGTACTAGACGAAAAGATAGGTATATTGCTCAATTAGCCCGCAGAGAACGATCAGTCACTGTACCATTACTAAGATCTCAATTCCAGAGAACGTTTAATCGCGTGATCTCGACCGCAACAATCCGTCGAAGAGTTTTGGCGTCAGGATTGAAGCGCAGAAGGCCTTTAAGGGTGCCTTTGTTAACTGCTCGTCACCGTACCGCTCGATTGCAGTGGGCAAGAGCTCATCAACATTGGTTATTGCCACAATGGAGGAACGTTCTTTTCTCAGATGAGTCCAGGTTTGGATTAGTGAGTGATGACTATCGGGAAAGGGTTTGGAGGGAGACAGGAGGACAAAATAGACTAGCAACTGCCATAGGTGTTGCCCCTTATCGTGGCGGAACGCAAATGTTTTGGGGTGGTATCAGATTTAATGGGAGAACACAACTCCTTCATATTCCAGGAACAATGACCGGTGCATATTACCTGCAAAACATCATTAATGCTATCGTTCAACCATTACGTAATGCAATCGGAGCCCAGTTCATCTTTATGGACGATAATGCCAGACCCCATCGCACCAGAGCCGTTCAACAAGCCTTGGAAAACGGAAACATTGCAAGATTGGAATGGCCGGCAATGTCCCCTGACCTGAATCCCATAGAGCATGTGTGGGCTTATGTCTCATGCAAGAGCCATTTTTAACCGAAATAACCCTCCAAGAAACACGCAAGAGCTTATTGTTGCGGTTACAGAGGAATGGGACAATATTCCACAGGCAGTGATTAATAATTTGATTATTGGCATGCATAGACGCGTTGATGCATTGATAAGAAGTAGAGGTGGAAATACTAAGTACTAAATTTATTATAACATTCATCCTTTTTCCGTTTTTTTCTGAAAATATTATTTTTGTATTTTCAAATTTTTCCATTTCAATTTTAATTTTCTGTTAAACCAACCTATGTTATTCCAGTAAATAAATTTGTACGATTTTAATGTATGGTTTTAAGTAATATTTAACATGATGGGATTAAAATTAAGAAAAAAATAGATATAATCCCAATATAGGGGGGGTGCAAGACTTTTGAAAGTGAGTTATTTGCGGAAAAATAGTATGTTTATCTCGTTGGAAAATCTACATTCCTGGCCCCCCAACTTGGCAATCTTCACAGTAGTACAGGAATGTTAGTCTGTTCCTACTCGGTGAACAATATACCATTACTTTGTAGAGAAAAATTTAATAAATATATGCAACTGTATAAAATATTTTACCTTTAAGAATAATGTATTCCTCAGTTGTATTTGAGGTTTTTCCGTCTGCCTATCTCGAGTTCTATTCTTAACGCCACTACATCCGTAGTTTTGCCTCTTCCGGAGTGGTTGAAGTAAAGCATTGGCCATTAACCACCTCTTAAATTATTATAATAACTATTTCTATTTAAATGATTCACAGTTATCATGGATACAAATAGCCGTCTTGGAAGTGTCCAATAGTAAGCAATAAATAACCTATACATTTTTGCCTTTTAATTCTGGAAAATAAATAATCAAAATAAAATCAAATATTTTCAATTTTATATAGAAAAAAGGTAATACAATCAAGATTTTTGTTCATACATAAATTTTTAGTTTTAAAATTTCAAATTTCAACTCGTAACGTCACAAAAATGTTTACCATTCCCTGATCCTTGTCACACAATATCACATTTCGTTGACTCCCTACCTCCCTTAACATTAGCAATTTAAGGATGGCCCCGAACCAACATAGCTTATCTACTAATAATCTTACATTCAGAAAATCAAATATTCTAATGTTGAGGTAAATCAAAAAGTTGAAGGATGCCTTGAGGTCTCTTTGAGTGAGGTCACCTCATTGGGAACAGGAGAATATTTACGAGATATTGAAGTGAAACTTTATTCTGCGTATTTTCTTTGAGCTTAATTTTTTCTAATAATTCTAAGTCGGTTAAATGACCGATACATTGAAATATTTACAACAAATTAACAAAATATACTGTCCTATATTCCGCAAACTTTTTTTTTTCAATTTATCTGAAAATTCCTGAAATTTTTATACAGTATACAAAATCAATTGTGCCAGCTGATCAGTTCAGGCAAATACTTATTATACATAATAAGCCCGCTAATGTGACCAATTTGAGAAAAATGTTAATAATTCATAGCTATTTTTTATAATATAAAAAACAGTTATTTGGATATTTTCAGTTACGTAAAAATCGAGGTAAAAATATACAAAGCTCTTCTAAATTCCCTTACCACACTTTCACTTCTGAATGTCATAATATTTGGCAAACATAAAATTATGCAAAAACATTAAAAATTAATAATTAATACATCTGGTGAGCATCTTCAGTATTCATACTTGACTCACCGTAAATTACTATTTCCAATGATACAAGCGTGATGACAAAATCTGCCTCAACATATTATTTGTTCCTATTACTTTATAAACAATGACTAGAATTTGATTAAACAAACCTGAGAATACTTAATGTATATCAAAGTTGACATTAACACTACTAAATATTTTTAAATAAAGGTTCCAACTAATCTAAATGTTTACCTAGAACTTGCCAATAGTACATTGCTTCATTGCTTGAAGTGTTATACAGAAATTAACCTACATTCTTCGGCAGTTCACTGCTTTAATAATGTGCTTAACGGACCATTTCAGTGGATGCAAAACTCTCGAAAGATATGTTTATTTGAAAGCTTACTGATAATGTTTGCAGCTTTGTTTCGAATATAAATGTCACAAAATTTAATAAAAAAGCTGAACAAATCAGGGTAATTTGAACATTCGTTTGACCTTGAGGTAATAGACGTCATAAGGTCTGAAATGTGGCTGTAATGCACATTTCCAGACGTGTCGCTGCTTGTCGCGAGATGTATCAGTAAAATAAAATTGCAGTGTTGCTTATATTACTTCTTAGACGAGCATGTAGGTAATCGAACGTTGATATTGACATTCGAAAGTAGTTAAAAAATTGTCTTCATGTTGTCTCGATTTCTCAAAAATAGTGTAAAAAGCTCCTTCGACGTATCTTACTTACATCTAGCAATAATTTTACGTTTCTTTTGTCTTCGATGTAGCAATGCCAATAAAATAATTCGTCTTCTATTATACATGCTGAAAATACACTCAACTAACTGCGAAGATCACCTGGACAACACTGCGAACAATGTTTTATTTTTAAATCGTTGTAGAAAAAATTGTATCGTCTTGTGCGAAAGCTTTCTGCGAATGCGATACGAGATGACGCAAACGGAAAATCGCTTCGCAGTCGCATCGTCTGAAAAAGCCCTAAGGCTGGCCACAGACGGAGCGCATGTTGCAGTAGATCTGCAAGCGGTTGCTGCCGACCTCGCGCCACTCCCTCCCCGCTGAGTACCAATCCCTGCCTCTTATAGTAGGTGGAAGTAAGAAGAAGCTCTAATGCAAAGTGTGCCAAATCGTTCCATTGATCCATATACAGGCTTGTTATCAATGAAATATTTTCTCGGTTTTTCTTACGTTATTTCGTAAAACTGAATAATCAAAATAACTAGTGAAATTGTCAGCTCTTGAACTTTCCCCACTACTTAGATATCAGAGGTTGAAAATGGAGCTCCCTTAAAAAGCGACAGAACCGACTGTGACGTCACATTGCATATTGTGCTCTGTACACCGCTGAGTTTCACATAAGAAAGTTGATTACAGCTGCAATATCTTTAAATTTTAAAAGTGTTAGTGAGTTTTGCTATTAAAGATGTACTCAGTAGATACTGGATTTATTGAAGCAGATTCTGCAAATTCACCTGAAGTCGATATCTTTATGGTGAGGGACTACATTAATAGAAACAAAGAATTCACACTTGGTTTCTGAATCGAAATTTCAAAATAATTTATAATACATTATACATTTTCATATCTGCGTCTGGAGGGAGTAGGGAGTAGGAATTCTTTTCTTAACTTGCACAAATGAGTAAAGGTAACTGGCTAATAACGGTATAGTTTTTTGTATAATGCTACATACTCTGGAAAGTGCCACACCAAAATCGTCTCCTAATATCCTATAAGGTAAATTCAATTTGATCTTTTTTAATGTTAAAAAGATATCAAGCTTGTCCCGCTCACATTTTTTTAGTTAACAAGCTCACAACAAATAATGAATGACTCGGAACTCCCAAATAAAGCTTTGGATTTTTTTTCTATCAAATAAAATATTCTATTTCGTCTGACCTATTAGTGTCTAGATAAAATGAGCTATTCGGATCTGACATACTTAATTCTGACGAGCTAAATGTAGAAGAAGGACCGCTAGTGGATATTGATAACTCTTTGTTCATAGGTTTTCCGTCTTTTTCCATTCACGATTTCTTTGGAACGATCTCATTGCTGTGTATTTTCTCTTTTTAGCCATTTTCCATATATAAAACCCCTCGCCCCCGCATTGAATCGCTTTGGAACGTACATAAGCCTTAATGCAAGCCTGAACCCCTATTTCCCGAGATATAGGTTCCATTCGTGTGATATCCATTTGATTGTCTTCCTCTACTTTATCATCATCAGAGGCTCTATTTTCTGAGCTTAACTTGTAAAAACTGTGACCGTGGCTTTGAACTATGCATTGTTACTCTATTTTTAGACAGTCAAACAATCTCGGTACTACTCTCTCGGTTTTAATTTAACTGTTCCACTGCTCACTGTTTAAATACCTCATCCACCAGAAGGAGCAGGAATATATATAGTCTCACTGAAGTATATCGCATTTTGCCCACTCTAGTATAGTATTTGATAAAAAAAATTATGGAAAATATTTTCTTTTTTACCATTTTTATAGCATTCAATCTTCCGACTCAAATGCTATTTTTACGTCTTCCGAGTATATTGAGGATATCAAATTTTCAGTATATAGGTCTTCCGTACAGTGTTGCCATATTTCAATAAATTTGTAGTACCTACATCTTCCATATATAAGACTCAATATTTAGATATACGGAAGCCTCGTGCCTCTTATTAGGAAATCATAACTCTTCCAGATTTATCTAAATAAGTTCCGTCTTCCATATATACAGTCCATATATACAGTCCGTAAAGCTCCGTGTTAGACATAGGACATCTGTCGTGCAATAACAAACGCCGTAAGTTATTTATTATGGTGAAACTGTTCACGAGCTTGAAAAAGTATTTCGACAAGATGATCACTACGATATCAACTATGACCGAACATTTTGAACTAGAAATTACAAAAGTATAATACATCATATTTAAGTTAGGTATGATTCAAATATTGATTGTTACATCTAAACAATTACTCAATATATAATAATGAATACGGTGACAAAAACCAAATCAGTTGAAAATTTTTATCTTTAGTGACGGAAGTTATGGTAGATTTTTGATGATTATCAAAATTTACAGACATGAATGATTTTGCAAATATTCATTATGATGAATCAAAACTTAAGTACATTATTTTCTCAGAAATTTTAAATGAATCACCTCACCCTGTATTTTATATCATTGCCGAAAAGTACTATCACCATACCCCTTTTTTCATCAAGCATTTCCCATACCTAAAGATATCAGTTTTTTGAGATATTTTAATTTTCCTATGTGAACTATTAATTAGGTATGCAATAGTTTAGATGTAATGTAATCAGGATCTACTTAATTTTGGTGGAGATAGTGTTTTTTTGCGTGTTGTTTCTTATTTTCCCATAAGTATAATTTTTTGTAAACTTTCAACTGTAAACTAACATCTGGTAAACTATTTCATACCTAATTACTAATTTGCTTAGAAAAATGATAATATCTCGAAAACTAATAACTAGATATGGGAAATGTTTAATGAAAATAGAAGTATGGTGATAGTACTTTTCGACAATGACAATGTATTCCACTATTCAATTATACAGGGCGTTGAACTTGTTACGATTTTGACAGAAAATTGGTAATAACTTTTTAAATACCCCGTTTAACAGATTACAACCTCATATTGTTTTAATATGGCCAAGTGAAGCAAATTTCATTTTTGGAGTAAAATGAGGGGTGTTTCATTTAAAAACTTGGGATGAATGACCATGGGGATGAGGGGGTTGAAGTTACAACGTCTGCATATGAGCAAAATGATTTATTAGATTTTTTATGTGTTTTTTCATTTTTTCATAAAAATGACTCCTTAAGAATTATGTGGGGTGGATAGTCTTCATTGAAATGCTCTGTCTTCAAATCAAAAGCAATTAAAATTCGATACCCTGATACTATGTACGTAACTCAATTTGATTTTTTCAAAGAATCGACAAAACGATGTGTTAACCATTTCAGGGGTACGATAATGCACATAAAGTGAAAAAAAAATGTCAGGGTAATAGGAATAATATCAGATATCTGCTTATAACCTCGTATACAACTAACAAAATTTGATATCTAATAGTTGCATTTTGGGTCTTAGGAAATACAGAATATTTATAAAAAATACCTTCATTTTTCCAAAATTAACAATAAAAAAGATGCAAAATTTATCAGATATAATCTAATGTCATAGGTAAGGTCGTACACGAGTACTGTGCTCAACTCTTGAAAATATTTTTTTTACCAAACTTCAGTCACTCTTTGTAATATACCCTTTATTTCATTAAAAAACATTAAACTTCAAAGATTTATATTTGAACATTTTGAAACTTTTTTGCTCTTAATACAAAATTTGTCAACATACATACCTATTTTATAAATACAAATACCTAATCTTCAAAATTTTAATTTCAATAACCTAACCAACCTAACCTTGTCTTATGGCAAACCGACATCTCCTCAGCAATGAATAATCAACAGGATCTCGTAGCAACTATCTTTGATATCGAAGGTGCTTTTGATACAATCCCCAGAAATGCAATAATCAATAAACTATTACAATATAAACAAGATGGCAACATTCTCTTTTTCATACAAAACTTTTCAACTGCAGGGTCATTTAGAGTCTCTGCAAATGGTAAACTTTCCCAGCCTCACACCCAAAATGATGGTGTTCTTCAGGGATCTGTATTAAGTCAACTTTCCTACTCCCATCAAATATGTTCAATACGCTGATGATTGAATTGTCTACTGCCATGGAAAATCTGTTTCCACCATCTGCAAACTTCCAGAAAACGCAGTAAACTTGCTGCAAGATGGAGCCAACAACCTACATCTCTCCTTATCTCCAAGTAAATCGAAGGTCATAAAGTTCCCATCTGGTACAGCGCTAATCTTCTTTGATTACTCCCCGTTACTTGATGTTAATCATTGCAAAATTTTCGGATTAACTTTCGACTCTCGGCTTAATTGCAAACTTCATATCAACACACTCAAAGGCATTTGTCTGAAAAGACTTAATATCATCAAAGCTCTCTGCCACTATCACTGGGGATCCGACGAAAATACTTTATCAAGAGTTTACAGATCCCTTATCCGTTTTAAGCTAGACTACGGCAGCTTTATTCACATGTCAGCCTCCAAATCCAACATCGACTCACTGAACTGTGTTTACAATACAGCCCTTCGACTCTCTCTCTGTGCTTTCCGTTCTAGTCCAGCTGCTAGTCTATACTGTGAATCAAATGAGCCACACCTGTTCCTAAGACGTCAATCCCTTCTTCTAATCCTGTTTACCCTTTGTTTACATCAATGTTACTTATAAACGTATAGCATAAAATATATTGCACACCTTTTTTTCCCATTACTTGAGAATATCGACTTTTCAATGACCACTCTGCTCCCCCAACCTCATATCCCTCCTTGCACTAAACAACTTCCTCTATTCAATACCTCTCTCACAAAGCTCAATAAACATGAATCGCCTAACATACCTATAAAGAAAGCATTTTTGGAAATATTAGAAGAAACACCATATTATGTAGTTCTCTACACAGACGCCACAAAAACTTCTTTTGGTGTTGACTGCTCCGTCATAACCAACCACGAATTAATAGGTTTCTATCGGTTGCCCTCAACATGTAGTGTTCACACTGGTGAGTTGTATAGTATCTTCCAAGCTTTTAAGCAAATCCTCTCTCCTGTCAAGCGCGTCGCCATTTGTACCGATTCACTTTCCTCAATAAATTCACTACTATCTTTACTGACCATCAAATAGTTCAAAACTTCCATGACATCTATCAAACTCTCTCAGCTCGTGATTTAACAGTCTGTCTTATCTGGCTCCCATTTCACATTGGAATTACTGGCAATGAAAAAGCTGATCACCATGCTAAATAATCCTCTTCTTCTATCACCACAACAACGTTCCAGCTCCCAGATGACATGAAACTATTATTTAAAAAGTCCGTCAAGGAGTCCTGGCAAAATTTTTGGCACAACATCAAAACAACCCTTCACGATATACAACCATTAATCGGCTGTCTTTCCCTCGATTCCTTAACCTGGAGAGAAGCTGCTGTCACTAGACGATTGCGGATCAACCATACCAGATACACACATGGTCACTTGATGTCTTCTGAAAACCTTCCCGACCGCCGTCTCTGCAATAGTGCATTAACCGTTAAGCATATTCTCACCGACTGCCAGGAATACACCATTACATACAGATCACGTAATTTCTTATGGAACCTTCCTGGATTACACAAGTACGATAAGGAAAATATGAGAAAAACAGCTTGAAAGAGAGAGAAAGTATAACTGTTTGCGCGCATCGGAGGCGTGCACTCAGGTCTAGGGGATGGCCGAATGTTGATTGTCCTTTACAGAGAGAAAGAGAATTCACTAGTAGGTGGTATTCAGAACTTGAAAGAGAGATAAAGTGTAACTGTGCGCGCGCATCGGAGGCGTGTACCCAGGTCTAGGGGATGGCCGATAGTGAATTCTCTTTCTCTCTGTAAAGGACAATCAACATTCGGCCATCCCCTAGACCTGGGTACACGCCTTCGATATGTGCGTACAGTTATACTTTCTCTCTCTTTCAAGCTGTTTTTCTCATATTTTCCTTGTCGTACTTGTGCAATCCAGGAAGGTTCCATAAGAAATTACGTGATCTGTATAAGCGCCTAGACCTAAGACCAAACCCGAAAGAGCTTTTAAACTGTCTGTCTGAAATTCCTCAAAACAACCAACCTCTACCACAAAATATGAACCAGAATGATATTGAACATATTTTATGTTTTAAGATAGGCACTTAGATTCCCATAAAAAAAATTTTGTAAGACAATAAAACTTTATTATATTTTTCGACGGTCAGCATATGTTTTATTATATTTAAAACTGTGCCAATAAACAACATCCTATGTTTTCCTAAATAAATATAACTATAAAAATCCCTGCAAAAAGTGTAATACCCATAAAATGATAAAATATTAAATTGTTTGGATTAGGCTTTTAGTTAATAAAGATGCATGCTGAACGATAAAATGAAATAATTTAGTTTGTCATATTTAAACTAATAAATGTTCAATTTAAAGTTGTAACGCGTTTCGCTAACAAAGTGGCTTCATCAAACGAATGAAAGTATAATGAAAATTTCTTAATTTATACAGTACCTACATAAATACGGAATTTTAGGAATATTGACAGTGAGTATTATAGAATGTTCACATGGAAATAAAGTGCAAAAAGTACCTACATATGGAATTCTACGAATATTCACAAAAATATTGAACACGTTTACCTCGAAATGCGTTCACAACACATTGCACAATGCATTGTCAACATTCATCAGACGTATTCGATTCATCATTTGAAATGCACTCTAAGAGCATTATGGGCATTTAAATATTCAAAATATCCTATTTTTTTGAGCAGTTCAGTATCTGTCATTCAAATTTTTGGTGATCATGGAAGGAATTTGTTTCTGCATTTATAGTTATAGTAGAGGTTTTAGTTTTAGATATTCCAAAGTTCAGTAGAATTGACAAAATTAAATTGGCCAAGCTATACAAATTGTGAAATTTCAATTTTTTTTTTCATTTTATGTTATGGTTCAACACCCAGCTTAATCAGATCGTACTTCTTGACCCAAGAGATTTTGGATAAAAATTATTTCGTAGTTTTCTGAAACGATTAACATAATTTTTACATTTTATTTTAATGTACAATACAAGGGTAGGCTTTACAATTAAAATTTTCAGATATTTCTGTAATTTTGGATAAATAATAGACCAAAAAAATACTAAACAATATGCATTATGCCTTATGTTTCTTTCGAATTAGTAAAACCGGTATTTATACTTAGCGCGCAAGAGAACAGTGGTGAGACACTATAAACAAATTGTTATTCTCAGACCGTTCAAACACTACCATGTAGTAAGCAATAGCTAACCAGCGTTGCCGGTTTTGTGGAAGACGAAAAAGCTGAAAACTGAAAAACAAATATACGCCGGAAGAGCAAGAAGCGATAGCATGGTTAAAAATATACTTGCTCGAATATACACGCCACAGCAGCGCCAACGCGCATGCAGAAAAAAGGTGAACTAAAATATACAAAATTCTCAAAAAAACCGTATTAAGTCGTCCTTCCCAAAATTTTTCTACAGATAGAAATGGATAGAATGATGCTTTTTACACGATAAGAATTAAGTCTTCCGTATACGGAGGACCTATTGACATGGAAGACCTAAGTAATGTAAATTTCCAATGATAGGAAGACCGAAGTATAGCGGGATGTATATATATATATATATATATATATATATATA
>CAJUYH010003194.1:0-34233 GCA_910591685.1 Galerucella tenella | reverse complement strand
TACTCTATAAAAAGTCCTACCCAAAAAATTCTTATAATAACAGATTCTTCCAATGTAATAGATAATATAAAGCAATGGTACCCAACCAACCCTCTAGTGTTACAGATCAAAGAGCATCTACAAAAGCTTCACACTCTAAGTAAAACAATAGAATTCATTTGGGTACCCTCTCATATGGGTATACCTGGAAATGAACGAGCTGACGAAATCGCCAGAGAATATTCTGCAAACGTCTCCAAGTCAACTACATTACACCCGGTGCCAACAACGGATGTGAAAGCGAAGCTCAAGGTGACAATCCGCGATTTTTGGCAATGCAAATGGACAGCTTCACAAACCAAATTAAGAGCAGTCAAAAAAAACAACACTACCATGGACATGTCTACCATCTTCGAGGAAATTACAAACCATACTTACTCGGTTAAGAATAGGTCACACAAGATGCACCCATGAGTACTTACTAAACGGAAATAATCCTCCAAGTTGTGAAGTGTGCAACGTACAGTTCAGTGTCCAGCATTTTCTAGTGGAGTGTCCTAAATACAACAATGAAAGACAAACATTAACCTCTCAGTGCAACTTGTTGAATATTCTAGGTGAAAAGTGCATAATTGAAAATGTTATCAAGTTTCTAAGAGTCACAAATATGTATTCTCAAATTTAATTTAAGACACAAATATGTATTCCCAACTTCAACTTAAAAATCCAAGTTAATAATCAATACCGTACCACTGCTAATAACCCTCAGTGGTTGATGCAGTTGAAATTAAATAAAAAAAAAATATATTGTCAACGGACGAGAAAGTAAACATTATGTAGAACATGACGTTAGGGATTGTTTTATATCCAAAAATCTTTCTATAAACATTGGAAGCAAATAAAGTCTCTTCTACACCAGCTGCATTTCGAGAGGCATGTATTATTATTCCCAAGTATTTCTAGATACTATTTGCATTCGCAAAATCATACCACGTGGCATTATATCTTGGATTTAAATATTAAAATGATGTTACTACCAATACGCCATCGGCTTTAGAAATGTTCCGTTTGGCATTTCCTTTAATTCACGTAGTGATTATATATATTTTTATTCGAGAAAAATACTCAAGAACACAAATGTGTGTGTTTGTATAATTCAATTGGGGTAAGTTTAATGCAGACGTAGAATGTGAAAGCTTAGCTCTCTGTGTCATTTCAACTAAGCTTGAAATCCTCAAAATGAAATTACTCTCACCTGCCAACTCACAAGGTACGTGTGGAATAAAATGGAATGTGCAATCCTTAGTCGAATTTTGAAATTGAGCGGAGGAAACGAAATGAATGTATCATTATGACTGAACGTTCAGGATTAACTCCATAAAATCTACCTTTTTCATCGATTAACATATTGTGAAATTTATTCACTGCTTATTTATTATTCACACCACGAAAACTAATTTGAGTTGATTCAATAAACCGTTGACAATTTTTGAATATTATTAAAATAATGTCTTAATGCTATCTGAAGCAGAAAATGACTTGAAATGTGACAAGTGAGTCTTCCCGTTCTATCCACCAGTAGTCTAGGTGCTGTAGTTTTCAATTATGCGATCAGAGTTTTCTTCTCCTATTTCAAAGAATCTATAACATTTCTTCATCATCAACTTGCTCTTTTTAAGGTACCGAATCAGGCTGTATAGTCCTGTTGGAGTATCAAACTCTCAGTTCAGTCGTACGGTGGCTGATGCATTATTTCGGACTCTCTAGGCTGTAATTGCCCTGGCAAATCTATGATTGCCTGTGTTCTTCGAGATGTTACCATGGCTCCGATCTTCTTGCTTTTCCAAGTAGCATCTATATCTTCCAATAACACAATGGTGATACCCATAAAGGTTCCTGGTTTCCAAAAAAATGTTTCACAATCTCTCTTTACTGGTGTATGGCGTAAATTTCTGCTTAAATTTTTTTTCCAAACTTCGAGAGTATTTGGCTCCTTGTCTACACTCTCGTGCAGTCCTATCCTAGTCCCTTATATTGTTTCACAACCATAGTTGTAGTCATGTAGTGAGATGACTCCAGAGTTTAGATATTGCTCCTGACTGCTCGTCGAAAAGTCACGTCGAATGCCGTAGTGAGTAGTGTCGTGTTACATTCAAAAATGCAGGCTTTCAATTTTAATGGTAATTTAAAACTTCATTTTACTGGTCTAGAATTCCAGAAGGTCACAACCAGACTGGAAATGTTTACATAGGTTATAGCTTCAGTTATTCAAACCACTTAGCTCTTTTTCGCAGTGGAAGTTACTTCTAATGTGCTCTCGGTATCGATAGTGCACTAGTGAATTAAACACTTTTTTCTATGGACAGTTTTGCTGACAGTAATATAGTTATTATTATACGGTTTAATGAAAAAAATTTGTTTGGCATTAGAAATGTTAAATTTTTGCGATAAGTTGGAGATCGACTCAATAAGACGGATTGTTTGATACACCAATATAATATTTTTTTTATTCTGTTATTTAACGTCGGTCTATTTTTGAGATTGAGGCTAATCACCGACGCCGGGAGCACTCTACCCCTAACCGGAAATTTTGGCGAGCCCACTAGAGTTCCAACCAGTAGTAGCGCTCTTTAACGAGCCCAACATCCATGGATTCGGGACCTCGGTTTTACGTCTCCTCCGAAAGACGGCATATCTACATTATACCTCGTGCTCATTGGTATAATGCCTGTGAGCTGTGATATGCTACACCGCTGCAGGCTGTGCGGGTCCTATACGATGGTTTTCCCTAGCATGGTCACCCATCCAAGTACTAACCATGTCCGACCTTGCTTGACTGTAATTATCGCATCAAACGCGTTTCACTACTTACAGTGCTGGGTCGTCGCCCCACACCAATATAAATAATAGATACATTTCTTCGTGTACAGCAAACTGTTAGCGAGATATTCGACTCAAGTTTGTGACATGCATTTGGCTGCAACCATGGGAGAGTAACTGGAAATGTGAAACAATGCATCCTCAGGCGTATGGCGAGCTATTAAAATTTGGATTCAATGAAAACCGTAGCGCCGTTTGGTGATAATCTGAAATAATTGAATGTCGTTGACGACGGTTGATTGAGTCACAGAGTTGAGTTAATTCAAATTGTGTTGTACAAGTTGTAAGGGCTTGTTGTTCTGTATAATGGTTGTGAGTTGTTATTAAATCAAGATAGGATTGATTATTATTTTTATTATCATGAAAAAGACAATGTTCAAGTGTGTTATGGATTATTGTAATGTCAGTTTTACTTTCATAAAATCATTTATAGTTTGAGAAAACTGTAAAACACGTTTCAAAGGCATTGAATTAACAATTAAAAAATAATTATTCATTTAAGAACGAAACATTAACGGGAAAATTAACGTCATTATATGGTAATAGCGAGCGGTGCTCAATATCAATTGTTATAATTTCTCACTAGCTCTATTCCGAAATGCAGAGTAAGAGCGCATTCAGACGAGACACTTTTTGGCCACCTACTAGTGTCTGTAGTGTCTGAAAAGAATCGCGCGGCTAAAATATTATTAATACATTATTCCTTATCTGTGAATGCGTCTATTTATATTAATGTATTTTTGCGCAATCGATCATTTTTGTTTATTTACAGCATCGGTTGTCAGGACGGTAGGTTGTGTTTACTGGTTTCTGAGTGTAACACGTCGGTAAGTCATTTACTTACCGTTCAGACGTCGGTAAGTAAATTACTTAACAACAATTTCACCAAAATGCAAATTATATTTTAAACTGACAAGTGTAAATGTCACTATTGACATTTCGTTTATTTAGAAGAAATTTAAATTATTTTATCCGAATTTATTGATACGATCTCGCAAATAATGGTATAAGCATCTCGAACGTTAAGGGTAATACCGGTCTCCAGCAAAACAACCCTTACCGTTCTTAATACTTAATATACTATTTCAGCCGCGCGATTCTTTTCAGACACTAGTAGCCGGCCGCGAAGTGTCTCGTATGAAAGCGCTCTAGTGTATAAATGTAGTACAAAGCGCCCCACTAGTTTCTCACAATAAAATTATTTTTCTCGCTAATCTCCTTATTTTTAAATTAAGAATTCTCACTTTTTAGTTCGATATACCTACGATGAGGTGTGTTGTTTGGTTTTCTGGTTTTCCAATTCATATTTATAATTGAAAAAATTGATAACTATTATTTTCCATTCAATTAACATTATTGTATTGCCAACGGTCCTTGACGAGTGTGAAAAATTTCGAACTAATCTGAGCTTTTATAGTGGATAAAAATCGAATTTAAATAAACAAGTTGTCGATGGTTTGGTATATTATTGTCTTTTTGATATTAAAGATAAAATTAAACTCACTAATATTGTTCAATGGATGAGGTATCTACATTTCAATAAAATTCGAATAATTTTAAAGCAAAGCAAAGTATAATGTGACAGATTCTAATATATTAGCAGAATGAGCAAGCGAGTGAATAATTTTCAAGTGTTTTATCAATTTCAATTCAATTTGGGCTGAAAGTCCTACAACAGAGTAAGATAATTTGCGTTAAATCATGTGTGTATACACATATCTTGAAAATACACCATTAACTCCCGTTTTTATAGCTCTACAAGTCGTTACATTTTCAAATTCCTATTCGTAACTACTCTCCAAATCGACATCAATTTTAATGGGTCCTAACCTTGAGCCTAGTTTTATCCAAGCATATTAAATGGAAAGGTCATAAAATCAATTACAAACCGTATAACGGTTATTTTATGGTTGCGATAAGACGTTGAATGGTCGAAATATTTCCTAGTGATCGATTGAATCAATTTGGTTGTGGGAAATTTGAAAAACATTTGGTATGCAAAGTTATTACCTAAATATAAAATGAGTGAATCAGAATTCAGAGTGAACTTTGAGGAAAGCGTCACGTTGGGCGAATTTCGTTACATGAGAGGGAAGGAAGTAAAGACCATTTCACAATATTTCGTTGACTCTGCATCTTTGTACAGTAAGCAGTAACAGAGCCGTAGTGGATAAAATTCAGATACTAAAGCAGCATTATATTTATTTTGGAGTTGGAAGAATTGAAACATACAGAGTGAACCTAGGTATACGCTTGGCAGATAAAAAAATGTTTCAAATAAATAATGTGTAGCTTAATAATGGCCACACTATACAGTGTATCTGCAAAACGATGGATGGTGCTATAGTTACATTAGCATTTTCATAGGTAACTTCAAACTTGATTATATACTATCAAATTTTCTCAGCTATGAATAGGAACATAACTTATCACATTCCTAATTAACTGTATAACACTCCAGTTTAATGTGGGTGAAACGTTTTCAGATCTAACTCTGGATTTTAGCTGATGCTACATGTCTTCGGTTGTGGCCAATATTTTTATGCGAGATCAGGTTTGTTGTACGATTCTCCAAGATACAGTAAATTTTTAACAACTACTCTCGAATTTCCCATTTACTGCTGTTGATATGTGGTACTTTATTCGATTGGCGGCTTCGATAAGCATTTTTCATCACAATTATTATACATTTTCAAACCAATCTTCGGTGAGTTGTGATGTTGTATCTTGGTAATAATCCAAGTTTGAATATTTAATATCCTTTGCTGACAATAATAAAGCGTTTGAAACCCAATATGTTTCTGATCCAGCATGTATTCTCACTATTATGTATTTGTCCTTTATTTCCCGATAAATCCTCAAAATATCTATATTTTTGAATATCTTGGTAAGTAATCATGACGCCACATTCGTAAATGATATGACTCCATTATAGCTTGCCTTTATTGATTATACAATATTAAATCCTATTTGAGAAATAGCTCTCCACAAACTTATTCGGCTACAAACAATTCCTGTTTTGTCTTTAATTAACCGTTTTTTATACAATCTAGGGTTGGTATCATTTGCTCTTGTATGTAGTGCATAATATATTTCGTTCTTCGAACTATATCCTTTTGCATTTGGTCAACACTTTTGGTTTTATTAGCGTTTTTATTGTGGATATCGGGGTTTTAATCAACTTACATGTTTCTTTCGCTGCATGTTCCAAAGGAAAACTAGTAATAGAATAATTACGGAATTGAAGTTTTTGAAAGGAAATATAATGATAAGATTCTAATTTATTGCGTCTTGAGGTAAAAGAAAATAAACTCCTTTTAACTCTACATGTAAGATAAATGCATCAGATAGAAGAAAATATCCATTATCACTCCAAACGCCGAACGACAAAGCGGGACAAGGGAAGAAAATTAGGAAGTAGGTAGAGAATCGATAATGAATTATCAGACCGAATTCCTATTAAGTGTAATGCGGTGTTACACAGTGTAATAGTAAGGAAAGTTAAATGTCCTTGCCTTAAATCGTAAATTGAATGGTGAAGATGGAATGGAAATAAATTGAGTAGCTGGAGTGGATTTGAATACGCTAATGTAGTGTATATAATGAAAGATATTTTCTTGCGGGGTCTTTCCTTTTTTAATGATTGAATTGAATTAAATTGGCTAATTCACTCAACATTCTCGTGTTACAGTGTTTATTGCCGAACTCCTCCTCCTCCTCCTCCGTATTGTGCATGTGGTAGGTCTCAGAATCGGTCGTAAACTAATTTTCAAACCACTAAGTGATAAAGGTGGTCCACCCCAAACTATTCTTATTTCCTTCCATTTCTTTTCTTATTATTTTGTTTCTTATTTCATGTTTTTTATTATTCGCATTAGATACTTCATTGGATCCGCTTGTATTTTACTCATTTGTGTTCTATCAAGTATCCAAGATTCACATCCATGCATTAACTCTGGTCTGAACACTTTATTAAGAAAAAGGAAATCTCAACTGAAGGCTACAGTATCCATTCCCCTTTCAATCCACTTATTAGTCAGATATTTTCAATTCAACTAGAAAAATATTTACTAGAAATAATGTACATGGCAAAACAACAACAGGTCAGCTAGTTGTAGAATAAAATGCAATTGCTTAGCTCTAGTTATTTTAGATTAATGATACGTGGAACATACTATTTCGTTTATTAAACAGCGAAATAAAAGCCAGAAGCCATTGAATAAATGACGCCAAAACTTGATATTCATAATGCTCAAGAGACAGAGTCACAACGGGAGATTCTGTTTCTAGAATGTGAACTATATGCCACCAATATACATCAAGGATAATCATGAATACAAAAGGAGGAAAAATATAGAACTATGAGAGAAAAATACCCTACTAAAAATATAAATGATCAATTACAATTGTTCCCTTCTAACGAGTAGGTATCGGAGAAAAAAAAATGGAAAAAGAATAATACATTTTCTCAGTATTGATTTCAAATACTCTTCATGGTGTATATTTAGGCAATCTGTTTCCAGGATCATTGAGGAGTTCCATACTGAAAAACCTACTCTGTATAATTCATCGATATTGAACTCAGCACACTTTCTTATGGCGTGAATATCTGCTTTGGAAAATAAATGGTATTTACCAAAATTGTTTAGTTCCTTTCCCTTATGATGTCAAGGCTGTTCAATGGAATTGTATTGTAATTCGATCCGTAGATTGAATTGAATTTTTAAAATAAGTTATACCCGCTTTTTTATCATTTTATCCTGTAGCTGGCTCCAGAATTTCTGATACCCAAAATAGTGAGGATGGCTATTTTTTATGATCATCTCTACTCAATATGTATCGTATCGTGTCCCCCCTCCACTATCACATTATGTAGTTGCATAGAGCTAAAAAGTAACTCAATTCCAACTGTCCATTTCCATAATCCACATTTTACTATAGGTATTGTAGTTCAATTATCGTAAATCTTCTTAAAAAGCATTAATTTACTATATGGTTAATTAAACATTGTACCAGTTTGGTTGGAAACCGATAGACACATAAGTGACACTCTAACGACAAACATTTTGGTAGTCCATTACTTGAAATGTTACTTTGTGAAACTAGGTTATTTTGTGTCGTAAAAACGGACTGATTTAAATAACCTCTATGATTAGGCCATTTTTGTTTAAATTATCCAATCCAAAAGAATTTTTAAAGGCAGTTAATTTCTAATTATTTTTATTTATAAGTATATCGTAAAATATAAAACTGTAAAATAACAGAACTGGTTGATAAACGTTGCGGAATTTATTGCCGTAAAATTATAATTTTAAGTGTAAAAAATACATAAACAATAAGTGGCATAGTTTTATTAGCATTTATCAGCTTTATTTTTGGCGAATAATTATGTTCATCAACCAGCGTCTCAAATTAATATTTTTCGAGTATGAATATAGAGATTGAGAAGGACAAATCCAATAACAAAGAAATTTAAAATATACATTTCCAATCCAAGTTGAACAATAAATTATAAACATGAAGGAGAGAAACGGAGACGAAAACAGAGTACTAAGCTTATGGAAGGTATGTATTTAACGTTTATCATCATAATGTGGTATCTTCGAAACTTTGCTAATACCCTGTAAATTTAAAAGTTAATCTGCTTGTTCTCTGTGAGTAGTCTACTCAGAATAATGCACTGCGACAATATTGTGCCCAAACCTTTCATGGTCAATCCACCTAAAGAGACTTGATAATCTGTGGATGAGTGAGTCTTTATTTACATCCCCTTTGCTCACAAACGCAGCTCTGTAGGATGACACTTCAACAGCCACACAGGAGCACATCCTGTATTCCGCTGATTCTTTTTCTAAGCAGGAACAAAAATCGGTGTTTTGCAGCCAGCCCTATTCTGTCCAAATGTTAGTTTAGCCTGTAGCGTCCAGGAATCCAGTTATTGATCTGATCTTGTTCCTGTCTATTTTCAGTGAGAGATGCTGGAGCACAATGTCGTTATTGAAGTTTGGCTACTAAGAAGATATGTTGGAAGAGCCGTTTTCCAGCATTGAAAGACTGCTGTACAATTCTACAAACAAGTCCAGTCTTTGGTCAACTTCTGGACCCATCATTCATTCCCGATACCCTCTTCAGGTGCAAATAGTCTCCAGGGCCGACGCGGAACTACAACCGTAATCACCAGGCAGACTTTTCTCTGCAGTCTGGACCTTCACTAACTAGATCCACCAGACCACGTAGCTATAATGCTACATTGATTATTCCAGAGAGTCAAAATATGCTTATAGAAGGTCTGCAGATAACGGTTATCTTCAGGATGTGGTCTTTCCAAATCGTCACTGATATCCTGTGCCTGTATATTTGAAAATGAGTTGTTGTAGTGTACAAAGTAAGTTACTTAAATTCACTGATGTAAGGGTAAAGTGCGTACGAACTTTTCCGGAAAACTAAACTAAATTACCAGTCTTTGTCGGAGTTTCCCATATTTTCCCTTTTGGTTGAATTTTGTTAGAATGAACAACGTGTGGATCCTCAAATATTTGAATAAATCTACATAAGTAATTATTGTTCAGTGTTTCGTTGAAACAAAACACCGTCGAAAATTCACATAACAATTGTCAAGGCTTTAGGTTTGCATGTTTGCAACTCTCGTTTCGTCCTGAAAATAATTGATACAATTATAACAAATGAAAGCTAACATCTACTTTGATAATATAACGATGACCAAAAATATATCATTCTAGTGATTACACAATAATATCGAGAAAAGTGTGATGCTAGCGATAGTTTGCTGTACTGGTAATATGTTATCTCAACACAAAAGTGCTGCGTTTAGGCTAAACTGGAACAAGACGACGTTTTAAGAAGCTTTGGAGCCACATGCTACAGTTTTGGTCATGAAAACACACCTAGAGCTTTTTGTTTGGATCACTTGACCTATGCTCAGGGTCGGTTTATCAATTGCAGTTTTTATCCAGTTAGGTATCTGTCTGATAAAAGTAACCTGCAGATGAAGTTCCAGTTGGGTTTTTGAGATATTTTTCATCCACTACTTTATCAACTGTCAGATAAAGAATATGATGGTAATGGTTAAATATAACAGATTTGATTGGATTGGTTTGCTTCATCATAGATAATATGGTTTTTACTTTATTTCATTGGCCACTTCGGATATTTGTGGGGTTATTATATTTGTTTCTTTTATATTTCAATATTATGGATTTTGTGAATTATTACGTATTAGATAATGATAAGGACTACTGCCACTGTTGAACTTCTTTCTATCTGCTTCGACGCCTCTTCTTTGGATTTCCAAGTTGTACCATCTTCTCTTTTATTCTCAATTACATTCTTCGCTTTGTTGGCCAGTTTTAAAAGTAAATTTCTTTCTTCTACAGTGAAACTGCTCCCTCGTTTCTTAATATTGATCTCCATTTTATCAAAATAAATCAAGCTTTTACAATACACACACATTCACAGGTACAGAATATGAATACAATATTATACTATATACAGACAGGCTGCATGGAAGCCGCACCGGGTGTTTTCACCGAAACCCCGGTGGATACCTTGCAGCATCTACTGGAGACACACTTCCCGGTTGTGAGGGAATCGAGCGAGAGTGTCCTGACATGGGATATGTAGGTATACAGCGACCATGTAAAGAGGACTATCTTCTAGCAAAAGAAATACTAAAGAAACAATAGTTTATGTTCTCTTAGAGTGTCCACACTGGGCTGTATTACGCAGGCGAATCTTCGGAGTCACTGTCATGGCTCCTGGAGACACAAGCAGGCATCCACTGAAAAAGGTTGCGGCCTTTATTGAAGGGCTCGGCTTCATGGATGACTAGGTAGCAGGATTGGCACAATGGGCCCGCCAGTGGCCTCAGTGTCGGAACCTTGGCTTGAGTTGTCCAGGACAAGGCTCGCCTGCACATTTAGTAGTAGTAGTAGTATATACAGACAAGAGGGTATCAAATATAATATACACAACATAACTAGGCTCAGATTTCACTGATATCAGTCCTAAAATTCCTGTTCTATGGTATATACAGACTATCTACCAGTTATCTGACTTTTCTGCCAGGTGCAACTAAAAGGTATTTATCTGACACTTCAACTGTCAGGTACGAGTTTTCCTGTTGTCGATAACCCGTCTTTCCATACTAATTGTTAGTCAAGAGTTATCTCACAGATAAGTTGCAATTGATAAACCGGCCCTCAGACGTTTAAAAGTAGGTAGTTGAAATATTTGTCAATCTGTACGTATTGCTCGGGAATTACTTTATTCATGTTAAAAATAGATTGACTATTATATACTTTTTTCCTTTCATTATCTCATGTATTTTTTTCGCCTACTTTATTGCAAAACTGATCATATGAACACCAAAAATAGAACGCAAAGTATTGTTAAGGGCGGAAAATTCATAACGCCATGATTCTTGAAGAGTTTCACTCTCTGTCACTGGATGACTTTGACTGGATTTTTTTAACTAAACGTCAGTGTACGTGAAGGTTTTTTGTTATATCTTCCAATTTTTTGGTTTATTCGGTAGGCGAAAAACAGTTGTGTGTCACATATGCAGAAAACGCTTCATAAGCCATTAACTATCAGCAGTCCTCGCTTCGCTACACTCGCTCGTGCATTTAATAGTCTTGGGATGCTAAAGCTCATTTTATGTCCTTGTGACACAATATACCATATCATAACCTTGTATTGTCGAATCGAACTTTTCACAATGTTCTGCTTGCAAAAAAAATTTCACTAGTCTACTATAATTTATGTAAAGTTTCATTTAGCTTTACAAGATTACAACACGCTTCATTGTATTTGTTTTAAAAATATACAGTATTCCAGAACTTTTTTCATCAAATTGGACACCATCCTGATTAACTGCTCTTGTTACATGCTGTTAAGTTGTAATTAACCTAAATTTCTCTCACAACGAAGTTTGTACCAAGATGTTCAGTGTTATTCACGTAAAATAAATCAATAAACAGCTCCCTCCAACCAAATATTAGACACTTAAACAGAATAAATAAATAATTTTAACATTCTGTGAAGCTTAAAACGTCTTTTGTTTATTTGCGAGCTGAAACACAATTTAGTTGACGAGCGACAGTATTAAAACTTCACAGTTTATATCCTCAGCTGTGGATGCCGTGCTGTTACAGCTTCCTCAATCGATTTTGTAATCTCTAAAGCTTGGATATTTGACACGTTCATGCATCAGTATGTTGGTTTCCTGCGATCTATAAACAGCCACTAATTTTTATATAATATACTTCGTTCCCAGATATTTCGTTTCAACTTATGTCAGCAAAGTATATTAAAGATTCAAGCTTATAAGATTATCGCCAAGACACAACAGCAGAACTCTTCGAAGATAAATGTATAATTGTAATGGACAATGCAACTTATGAAATTAATTGAATTTGGTTTTCCCAGGAATATAATTCCCCTATCCAATGATTGCAGTTGTTTCTGGATATACCCACCAGTGCCTTTTAGTATCTGAATTTTATCGACTACGGATTTGTTTCTGTCTACTGTACAATGAGGGATTTATAAACCTATTACTAAATCCTTGAAACCAGACGCAGAGTCCACGAAATATTGTGAAAATTTCTCATATAAGCCAAATTCTACTTGCTGGAAATTTGAAAAATTCATCACTAGTATTCGTATTCCAGATACGAAAGTAGGTAGCAAGCAAGATACACAGCTCTTTATTGGAAGTATTATAAAATGAATGGAAAGAGAAAGAGGGGTTGGATGTTTCGATTTGCAAATAACATTGAGTTGAATTATGAAGATTAATGGCTTCTTCTTAGCACGTGCTAATATTGAGCAAAATCCCATCGCTTTTTGTGATTATAGTCACTCCTACTGATATTTCAATATTTATTTTTAAATATGGAAGCGCAGCATTCAACACCGTTTGTCTGGTGCCGATAAATTTCCAGACGAATGGTGTCAGTCACATATTTTAGTAGAGTTTCACTAAGCTCACATTAAGCCTGTTGAATATATATTAACGTCCTATACTGAAGAAAAACCGCAAGTAAATATAACCACGTGCATATTGAATGACCTAGGCCGGTGGATAAAGTTGAACAGTAGCGCATTGAGAAAGGTGTGATTTATATAGTATTCACGCAATGATGGATAATCACAAATAAACCAAATATTAATTATTTTAATTACAAAAAAACACAACAGAAATGAGTCAAATCAAGTAAATTAACACTCGTAAATAGGTTTTTTCTACTACCGTGCGCTTTAACCCACTTTCCCGCACGCATTTTAGCTTTGAAAGTGTCACTTTCCCGCACTAGTGCGGGAAAGTAAAATTATGCAAATTTTGACCTTATAAGATAGTTTTTTACTTCGGAAGTTATAACTATTCTTACACCAGGTAATAAATAGTCCATCAAATACAATCTACATGTTTTCTAGCTTTTTGTTGCATTTTTAATTTTCTGAAAATATAAAATAATGAAAATATTTTGATATAACCTTGTACATTCTTCAAAGTAGTGTCATAAAACACCTATCAAACCACCCGGGCTTAATATAAGAAATATATATCAAATAAAATTATTTCATCTACAAATGACCTAAAATTGTTGCCGTCACCTTCATCGTCATCTTTATGTGACCTGCAAACGATTCCATCCTCATCAACGTCATTCACTCACCAAATAACTCCACTGGACCGGCAATTTTAAGTAATTCAGATAATGCAACAAATTGTGTTTCTGATAAAAAGGTAGAACGTGTCGCGGGACACACGGTAGGAACTTTAGTTCCTTTTAAGCAAAAGTTATGTAATACATCTGACGTTATAGATAAACAATTTACATATTCTTTGGTGGTTTAGTAGTAAGCACACCAGACTCTCACGCGGTAAACCCGGGTTCGATTCCCCGCGAGGAATTTTCTTTTATTGTTAATTTTATTTTTAAATAATCATTCTGCTTGATATTAATAACGACAACAGGTAGACGTTTGAAATATTTAGCAGAATATTCATTATTATAGATAATGGTACGGTACCCTCCATGAGGGAGTCCGACTGGCAACATCTACTTATAACAGCATCGTATATTTAAAAAAGGAAACCGTAGCATTATACAGATTGGACATTCGTTTACCACAAAATTAGTGGAAACATAAAATTGAATTGTTAAATTTTTAATTTGAAGTTATATTGCAGTTTATAGAAATTTTAATTTTCTAGATTTTTTCCTAAGTGGGTCGTAGAAAAAATATGCTGCTCGACTCGTGTGGATTGTCCACATCGCACTTGAACGTCCTCGTGCGATATGGCCATCATATCCACACTAGTTGCACAAACTACAATTTCTTTCAAAATATGCCCTTTTACATTTAAAAACTACCTGCCAAATGTCAAATCAATTTATCCATCCATTTTAAAGTTATCGAATTAAAACATTCAAGTCTTCAAAATTTCAACACCCTGTATTTCGAAAAGTAGCTAGACCCCTTAATCGCGCAAAAAAAATTATGGAAATAATAGTAAAAATTTATCCGAACAAATTCAAGTAGATCACTAGCACTGCAAATACCAGCTTTGCATAGAATTTCTATATAGCATCGGTGGTTCAGTGGTTAGAATGCTCGCATTGCACGCGGGCGGCCCGGGTTCGAATCCGGGTAGGAGCATATTTATTATTATGAATCGCTGCTTCGTAAACGAGAGAAAGACTAAGGAGGCACAAACACGCAAAAGCAAGGCACATAACGAAGCAATGTAACATAACATAGTGTAACGTAACGCGTAACGGTCAGATCTTTTGCGTCGCGACCCCTGGTCGCTCAAACATAACCTGGCGTAAAGAACTAAAGTTCCAATAATATTTATAATAATAATTGATAATAATAATAATAGTTTTTGGTTAAAGTTTTGTATATGCATGTTAAAATAAAATAAATTTTGAAAAATGGGTTGATATACTTTTTTGTATATACGGTCGTAGAAAAAATAATGTTCCTAACTCATACGTAAAGTGTCTTTACCGCCCTTGACCGCTTGCCCGAACTCCGCTTCGCGTCGTTCGGGTCAACTGCAGTCGCGTGCGGGAAAGTATCACTTTCCGCACTTGTTAGGAAAATAACTATTTTTTACCTACAGTACCTTTACTGCATCTATTGATGTGAAGTCAGTGCCAGGACTATGGTCTCAGGGCTCTTGGACGAAGAATGTTTGGTTATATCTTGTGAACATACTAAACCCGCTATAATAGTATTGAATTTATTTTTCCTACGACCACCATCCAATACACTATTTAACACAATGGTTATAATATGCAAAATTAACAATTTTTCATAGCAACAAAAGTTGTGGAAGAAGTGGCATAAGGCATAGCCATGGTGACATTAGGCATACCTACCCAAAATAAATAGCTACAGTTTGGTATCCAAAACATTTGGTCTCAAACAGTCAGATTTATAATTAGATCCATAACTGTTCTCATTTCACAATTCATTATAATATGAGGTGAAAAATCCCATGCTAGTTAAGTTAAAATAAAAATATCTTTCCTAAAACGTAAACTTGAAATTTCTAATAAATCCTCAAATATGATCCTGAGTAATTTTTTTATGAATGAAATGCTAAGGTTGGACTAATTTTCACCACCATAAGCTATTTCATGTTATAAAAAATGCCCATAAAAAAGTACCGTGTGCAGTACAGTCGTTTGTTTGCTTTCTGGTAGGTGGTCGTAGAAAAAATACAGTGTGTATCACGTGTGCAAATGCTTATTTCTCAAGAGTGTAACAGTTGCTGCGCGAGACAAAGTCGAGTGCCGCCATTCACACTTTTGCGCACCTGTTAAACAATATAATAATGAAAAATGGATGAATAAATTTGAAAAACATAATCATTATACACAGCTTTAAAATTTAGGAAATCAAAAAATAATGTTCCCGGTTTCTCTTTCGTTATAGTTTTGTATACATCATTGGGATGATGGGTACATTGTTATCCCAAACCCTCACTCTATTTTTTAGTCACGACTCACCCTTGACAGGCTTTACCTATGCTTTTCTCAGTCCCTTTGCGGCAAAGATTCTGTTGTCCTAAATCCTTGTGAAAACTCCCTGTCTACATTGTTACATCTATTGGCGTAAAATACAAGTTGTGCAACTTTTTGGTTTTCCCTATTGAATTGAAAGTCGATGGAGAAACAATTTCGTTGGGTAGAAGTTGGATAATTGGAAAAATCTGACATCATAAGAAAATATTATATTGGGCTGTATATAACAGAATGGCTTACAATAAAATTGATTAATACTGATCAAATTTATAAGTGTGGCTATTAACAACAACAGAAAAACCATTGGAAATATTAGGCTTCAAAAATAAAAAGTGGAAATATTTATAGTGACGATAATACATTCGAAGCTGATATTATAACAAGCCAAAAAATAAGACAGGTACCAATGTAACAAAACTAGAGAGGAAACAAATAAATGAATGTAGTCATTAGTAGAATAAATAAAGTATGAATAGAGGAAAAAATAAATGAGGATCAATGAAAGGAGAAAGGAGGAGACGAAGAAACCGTTGAAAAACAATTAGAGATATATGGACCATTCCATAAGTAAATGGAAACGAGAAGACTTATTTAACAGTGAAATGTGTCAGAGGATAAACAAATACAGTTGGACAAAACGACAGTTCAAAAAATAAACAAAGTATTTCCCAGTAGCAGATTATTATACAGTTTTATATAAGGCTATGTGAGCTATTGTGGCTATTGTGAGCATGTCGCTTATTCAGGTAGTGTATTCATTCGTTCAGAATATGCTTCACTGCAACTGGCATTGAGCAATACATATTGGACGATTTTCACCACGATTTTCGACCACGTGTCGAAATCTAAGCCTTTTTTCTGTTTGTATTTCATGTTGTGTTGTTGAATACCTGTTCCAGTGCTGCATACAAGACCTCCACAGTCGAAAAAGATCTTTCCATGTCTTTTGTAGGGTAGTATTGTCTGTCATCTGGTTACCTGAAACTCCCACATGGGAAGGAATCCAGATTATAATGGTTGTGATTCGTTGGGATGGAAGTTAAGGGACTATAGAAATATTTAATGTTCTAAATAGGTGCAAGTGAGCCTGAGCATTTGGCAGATTATTAAGATTCGTTTATTCACAAATAAAACGCTCAAAAATTATGTTTCTTCTGCTCTCTAATTTGAGGTTCGCATTAAGAAAATAATTATTGCTAATAACCACGATCAAGTTATCATATTCATTATATTTTATTACCTATTACTGCTAGCCATTACGAAAAACTGTGAGTATAATAAAACTGAAATTCAGTTTTATTAGGTTCATATATTTTCCTTTAGCGAGACCACAATACAGCTACTTGATTCATATACGATATTTTCTTATACCGATACATCTACGAAAGAGCATGGTGTTAAATGGGTTTTAAACTAGGACATTACGGGCTTACTTTATTTATTACCAGTAATAACTTGCAAGCTTATTGAGCTATTTTGACTAAGTTAATGGACTAATTTTCAAATGCCAATAAATTTTGAAACGAAACTATATTGAGGAATCACAAAAAAGTTCAAATCATTTGATGATTATTACATTTCAATAATACGCCATGGCAACATCTGTGGGATCAAGCTTAATAATTAAATAAACATTGACATTGTTTATGTTGGCATAGAAAAATACGTCTGTTTACTCTTCTAGTATATACATTGTTCGCAGGTTTCGACCATGTTAATTCTATAAAAACATACTGGTACATGCATAGCTACAAAGTTAGTGCGTGCGGCTGCGGACGAAGATAATAACCTTTTTTAAGTAGAAGAAGAAGAATGTGGGTGGTGGGAAATTTATATTTTCGTCGGTAATGGTGTCATAATAACCTATTTATAATTCTGAAGTGATGGAAGCAGAAAATATGGAAAATCTCACTTCAGTTTCCAATTTTTATAATTGTCTCAAATATTTGGTCCGTGAATATTTGGAAAACTATTTTATCTTCGATAACATCGCTAAATACATGGGACCGCATCCATTAACTCCGAATCACTACCTACTTACCATCACAAAAATAAATTGGATGAGACAGCAGCTGAGGTACTTTTAGCAATCTCGATTTTTTATAATCTTCTTCGAAACCACATTATTATAAAGCAATAAAAATAGCATCAATAAAACTCGAACTAACTTGCACTGGTTTTCTCAGCACGACCGTAGGTGGAAGGACATCTAGAGGAGAACATTATTTTTTTAAGGAAATTATGAATTGTTGTTACTTAGCCAGCTTTACAGTTCGCAATTCTTGCTACATGCAATGTTCTTGATCGACGAGGATAATTTGGCAACAGCACTCGAAAGTATCAGTTTGTACTGTCCACAAGTGTTATTTTTTTCCTGACTTATTAGTATGAAGTATATTGAAGTTTTTATGAAAAAATCGTCAACCAAACACGTGTGAATAGAGTCGATAGCAGAATTTTATAGGTATATATCAATAATTTGAATACAAAGTGATTTTATCAACATCATATGACACACTAACCCAACCTTATAAATAAACTTTTTGTTGAATATAACTTTTTGTTGTTGCTGTAGATAACAACATTATCCTGAGGGGGGTTAAAGGGCACGACAAAAGTAAAGGTAATCGAATTTCGATTCTTCAGCCAGAGCAGCGGCTGCACTAAAAGTTTTTGGACCCAGTGACACCTACGGACTGACGACTTCGACAATTTCGGAACTAGCCAAACGTTCAACCCATGCTCAATCCCTTGAGAGATGGGATGGAATCAAAGGATGCAGTCTTGCCAGGATCACCCTGGGCAACCCTGAGAAGCTGACGCCGGAATATTTGGCGATGACCAGGAAAATCCTACGTTTAACAGTAGTATTCCTGACTGGCACTGTCAACCAAGGAAACACCTCCATACTATAGGGCTAGTGGACACACCTTCAAGCAGTATGTGTGAACAGGAAGATGAAACTGTCAGGCATGTCTTATGCGAATGTCCGGAGTTATCGTCAACAAAGGAGTGTGTGTTCGGTGAGTCTTGGCCTACACCTGTCGATATAAAGGAGATGTCTCTTAGTGACCTGTCCAACTTCCTGGGAAGAACAGGATGGACGATAACCTAAGAGGACAACTCCTCGGGAGGATGTACAATGGGTCACATGTGGCCTAAGTGCTGTAAGCCTACACATTGAAAATTGTGAAATTTGAAACGATTGCCAATAGTTGCAAGCAAGACCTTGCAAGGTCTAAGTGTTGCTGCAATACATTTCAATCCTAGCAGAATTATTCAATCCTTTTTTTCTTATTTTTCATATACACCTCACCGCTGGAGCAAGTCACCATGGATACTTTTCCAGATGATACAGCGGTTCTTGTTTTAGGAAATTGATAAAAATTTGATAAAAACTCTTTTTCCATTTTATTCTTGCGAAATAAACTATTGTTTATACAGTAAGACATCGATATAAAAGTTATACAGAGCTAATAGAAAAGTAAATACATATTTTAAGGTACTCATGCAAAGAAATTTATTCACCAAACACGTTAGGTAAATAACAATAATAGACTAAGAAAGATCCAACTTCAAAAGTGAGAATCGACTGAATGACTTCAATGTGGGTGCCGGCACATGAGGGGATTGCAGGGAATTAAATGGCAGACCAGCTAGCTAAGGAAGGCTCTAACTAAGGAGCCTTCACAGGACCGGACGCGTTTTGTGGAATCACAAAGGATTACATACGAGGGGAAGTCGGGAACTGGCTATAGTTAAAGAACACCAACTCAAATGGAGGCTGACACAAGGACACCTCCATACTAAAAGTCTATTGAATTAGTTAGACAAGAAATTTGAAGACAGTTACCTACCTGGTGATTGGACACTGTACCCTGAGAAAGCATCTGCACAAGATGGGCAAAGTTAGTTGAGCTTTATGCAGGAAATGTGAATTCTACGATAAAACACCTTGAATGAAAGCACTTCGGAGTGGAAATAACACAACCATCACAATTACTGAAGATCCCTCCAGATAAACCGGTGGCCTATATAGGAGACACGAAGATTCTGGAATGGAAGTGGGTAAATAACATGGGTAAGGGTACAAAGATTCAGTTCAAGTGCCTGGGCTGTTGAGCCCAACCCAAGCGTATGAATAAATGAATGAATGACTCTAATACTGACTGACTTAACCTTAAATACCATAACATCAGTTTTAATTGGATAAAAAAGCAGCAAGGGAATCGGGGCTAGATTATTTTTTGATAGATACTTTTTCATAAACTTTTGCCCGCATCTATGCTTTATCGATGATTTCTGCTTCAGTTTTGCTATAAATAGTTGGTAGTTTGTAATTCGTGACCTTAGAAGTCGGAGTCAATTACATAGTGCATGGCATAGATAATAAAATCAAATCATTTTAACTAGCTGGATATTTTCAAATCGTTACTCGGAAGACTGAATATCAA
This sequence comes from Galerucella tenella, assembly GCA_910591685.1. Lineage (NCBI taxonomy): Eukaryota > Metazoa > Arthropoda > Insecta > Coleoptera > Chrysomelidae > Galerucella > Galerucella tenella. The sequence continues at coordinate 13,856 of CAJUYH010003194.1, read as the reverse complement.
CGATACCGATAAAATAATATGAATTCCCATGAAGTTCAAACAATATTTAGTTATGCAGTAATATTGAAATTTTAATACCGAAATCCACTGGAATACTGTTCAAATGATAACAAAGGTCGAATTTGCATGTTAATAGGCCCACTTTTTTAAGTAACACTAAATAATAATAAATATCACATTTGCTTTTAAACAATATAATACACATCAAATAAATAGGATTGTTAAAAATTAAACATACGTTCAGGAAATGGAATATATTTTCACATATTTGGATTATTCATACATAAATAAAGTGGTCCGTAACATCATAAACTTGGTAGCTTATGATGGAAAAAGTAGATATATACCAGTAATAATCCATGGATGAATGTTGAAATAATATATGAAGTCATCTTTAATCGTTGTTATTCATTAAGTAAATGATAAAATACGTGAATGTTCATATGAATGCCTCCACATATTTGTACCTGACGATGGACTGATTAATTAGAATAACAATAGCATATAACACTACAAGGGCAGAAAGTTTGAGATTCCTGCACTGCGCAGTTCAGGGCTCTTAAACTTTGTGCCCGTGTGGTGTATACTATTTTTCTTTATTCACGTCCGGTATTTACGTGCTGCTTCTGTTGAGAGGCAGAAATTCTGACATATGCTTTCCTGCCGAAGCATAAAGCAGGTATAGTTGAAATAATACCCTTCTTGGTGTGCGTCATCGATTGTTAATCTCCTTCTATCACATTACGTAGGAAGAAATGGAAAAAAAGGCAGGTCTGTAATTAAGCCTGATCAAAATATCACAATAATGAACCGTTTGAATGTTTTACAAACGTTAACCCTAATCTTTGACTTACAAAAATTTGATTGGTTGATGTTTAGATTACGCGCCATCGCAACCTATCAATCGCGAGATTAAAATACTATGAAGGCGTAACTTTTGTAGCGGCAATGTGTCTTACGTCTTTTTCTACTGTCACCCTGACAGTTCTTGTCAGGTGTGTACTTTGTTGTTCACGGTCACATATTATTTATGAGAAGTGAATATTAATCTTATTGTTATATTTATCTAAATAATACAAAAATATGCCTAGATACACGAAAAAACATCAGCATTTTGAAAGTTCTGAAGTATTTTCAGTTAGGAAAAGAAGCTGGTAATTATTAATTTCATAGCCTTCTCGGCTTTGGCTTAATACGATCCTGATGATTTTATTTATCAAATTTAAGGTTAGCTATATGTCAAAATAGCAAATAAAATAAACGACATGCCGAAAACCCGGATATACGTCACAATCGATGACGCACACCAAGAAGGGTATTATTTCAACTATACGTACTTTTGGCAATGATTGAAGAAAAATTGCTTCACAGCTTCAATTCCTGCCATACCATATCTTTTATCCAGATTTGCACGGATATGAAATAGTATATTATGCAATGAGCACAAAATGGCCATTTTGTTGCGAATTGCATGCTATACTTTTTCTATGACAACATATCATTCACGTTTAATACATGCATACATTGCAAAAACTTTGAAAGAAATGAACTGATAACATTTCATTACTCCGAATTCGCCGCTAATGGGCTTTCTATCAGAATTAAAATGTAAATTAAAGAAATATGTAGATATTTTCTTCATTGCTATTTCTAATAGGTACACAGAAATAGATGCGTATGAAAATGTATTTATAGAAAACAACTATGGAATTACTCTTTATCTTTGACAAAAACGATCTGCTGACATTTCATTAATTTGTCGCTGGACGTCATAATTTGACAAGCCGTAGTCGTGATTTTAGAGTGAACCTTGACCTAACACGAAATATTCCATTTCGCATTTGTTGCTTATCAACATGCCTAGCAGCCGATGCAAAAATGAAATTCTGTACAAAATGTGCTTGTTTATGATTGAGGTTACGGTTATAAAATGAACATTTATCGAGGTTGTCGTAAAAAAACAACTTCTTGACAATATTACTACATCTGTACACTACTTTCTTATACAGCTATTTTTCAACACACCACTTTTTACTAGCTCCACTGAATTATGTAGAAAAAACTGGCACACACCTAATTGATGTCCTTAAGCATCATACCTTCCTGTTGAGGCTGCCTGTGTCCAGTAATTTCCACACACATCTTCTGTCGAATGTTCAATTTAATTCAAATCACGACAGCTTAATCTGAAGACCCCACTAAACTGAAATATTACTTAAATTTCTTTTATTCTTACATCACAAAGTCAATCTTTTATTAGTCTGTAACAATAATAATTCAAGAGGCCATAATTGCAGAGTACGTTAATGTCATATGCCGAATTCGCGCCTTCGCCGAAATAAATACTCGGTTGGTGAAATGATCAAAGCCAAATGATGGCTTGCCGAAATCAGATCTTATTCCGGAATCTGTTTGAGCTGATTCACACAATTCGCGAACTGAGCTATCCGTAGTTGCTGAAATGCCGAATATGAATGTTTTTCGGCGAATGATCATTTTAGATTCGCATTTCGCCGATTATGCAATTCAGAAATGCTCAGACGTCGATTAAAATATTTGGGTTAAAAAAATGCTATTTATCGAGGGGAAATACATTTATTTTTCAAAAGCAGCTCATTACTCAAATATTTATTAATAACATATAATTTTCTAATACTTTTCTTCGGATAAAGGCGAAGTGAAATTATTGTTCGGCTTATAGATATACAATGACGCTTTGTCATAGAATTCAGATTTATTCACAGATGATTTCACGGCATCGTTCATGTTCGTTAATTAAATTCACACTTGAAACACAAATTTCAATACAAAACGAATGGGCACTAGCACACTGTTAAGCACATGCAAAACACACATAAGCACACCACTTGCTTCTTTCGTTTCTAGAATACTGAAATAACAAGTTGAAACTTGCAGAGGCGGCGAACACGTGCAACATATCGGGAATTGTCCAATTCCGTCAATCCATCATGTGGCTTTGATTATTTCGCGAACTGATTACTTTTTTCGGCGAATTCGGCATATCAGTCTAACATGGATGAAACGTTTGAAATGTCATCTCAACCAGCTTCAATTAAGCCTATAAGATTTTTCTAAACAAAAAAGATTTTTAGTAAAATTTAAAAAATCTTAAAAAATGCATATCTCTGAAAGGGTGCATCTCATGGAAAAGAACTTTTCGTATCAAAAACCGGCAATTTTTCCAATGGGTAGTTTTATTTTGCTATCTTTTTGTCCCCTCTCTAGGGTGTTACCCCATCCCATCCCCTTCTAAGGTCCACACTCCTAAAGTTGTATTATCGGATTTGACACACCCTCCCCAACAAAATTCAATTTACTTTAAGTTGCTGCCATGTTCGAATTAATCAGCCCACAATTCTTGACTGGATTACTAATAAAAATTAATTTTTAAATATTACTGAAATCCTCCCAAAAAATATGAGCACGTTCTATACGACTATCCTCCTCTTTATATTTGCCTTATTATTTAATAACAACTTTTTTATAGAATGTTATGATTATTTATTTACTTTAAGTAGAGTGATGGTAGGTAGTTTGATAGGCGTTACTGTTTTTAATATCAAGGCAGGTACGGCTTCCCACTGAAAGTATAATTACTTGCAAATTAAACAGAAAAGTGAACTGAAATCCCACTGCGTTTGTAACAGAAAGTACAGTGATTATGAAAAGGTTGAATTGTTTTTATATAGTGGAAACCATATGAAAGTGAATACATTGTTGTATGAACAGAAAACATAAACTTACAAGAAAGTTTAAATGAAAAAACACTTGCATTTTATTTTGCACACAGCAAATACCCATTTTTTAAATATTTATTCACTTTTTAATACCTATTAACTTGGTTTAATCATTACAAAATTGCTTCACAAAATTAAGAATATTTGTATGATTCAAACTCGAAAATATTTGGTACAAAAACAAATCGACCGACGTAGTTATTTGATATAGGCACATTTACCAAGGAATACCGAAACGTTTATAAACATCCACTCATGTATAATAGTTATTTACCGAGTTATCTACGTAATTAGTGGGATATGGACATTATTAACGCACACATGTGAAGTAATCACGTAAGTGCGTTAATAATGCCTACCACACGTGTTACGTACAAAATTTTATCTACAACTACATTTTATCATTATGAAACTGAAAATAGTGTCAAATCGTACCCGTTACATGACAGTTGTAGATATGGTTGGAATAATACCCTTCTTGGTGTGCGTCATCGATTGTGACGTATATCCGGGTTTTCGGCATGTCGTTTATTTTATTTGCAATTTTGACATATGGCTAACCTAAAATTGGATAAATAAAATCAACAGGATCGTATTCAGCCAAATTCGAAAAGGCTATGCAATTAATAATTACCAGCATCTTTTTCTAACTGAAAATTTTTTTAGAACTATCTATGCATATTTTTGTATTATTTGAATATATATAACAATACGATTAATATTCACTTCTCATAAATAATAATTGACCGTAAACAACAAAGTACACACCTGACAAGAACTGTCAGTGTGACAGTAGAAAAAGACGTGAGACACATTGTCGCTACGAAAGTAACGCCTTCATAGTCTTTTGAGCTCCCGATTGATAGGTGGCGCTTTCGCGTAATCTAAACATCAACTAATCAAATTCTCTAAGTCAAAGATTGGGTTTAACGTTAATAATAAATTTAAACGGTTCATTATTGTGATATTTTAATTAGGATTAATCACAGACCTGCCTTTTTTCCATTTCTTCCTACGTAATGTGTTGGAAGGAGATTAACAATCGATGTCGCACACCAAGAAGGTTATTATTTTAACTCTAATGGCCGGTTTTACAATAGTGGTATAAACTTAGAGTAAGCCTACTCTCGGTATAATATGTATACTAGCGTTTTACAAAGCAGGTATAAGTGTAACCATGGAATAGGATACTCGGAAAGTATAGAATAAGCTATACCGTCGCCGGACTGACAGATATGTCGGCTACTCTACGAATAACCTCAAAAAGTGACATAAACGCAGGTTGTTTACACTAGTTTAACATTTGGATTTGGAGGCATGAACTTTTATTTTTATTGGTAGTGAATATACCTATGAATTATGTCTGTTAAAAGCAAAAAACGAACGCGTTGTAGCTAGCTAGTAGATATTTCTTCTCTGATTTGCTCTCTAACCTATATCTGGCCACAAACTAATCGTCATCTAAGGTTTCGAAGTAATTGATCCTACAATAACGAATTATTGAAAAATTGAATTTGAGTAGGTTGTTATCTTTCACGCATAGTTTTTGGTTTCCTTCACAGCGGAACCATATCTTCTCCATCGGAAGATATTCCCAGAATAACTATACTGTTATTTATACCTAGTATAAATATCTTGTAAAACCGGCCCTAAATAAAGTTATGTAAGCAATTTAAAACTGAATACTTTGCGTTGTATCCAAATCATATATTTTGTTACCTATTATTTATTTAAAATAATGTGGCAAGATAAATTGCAATGGCGACTCAATGTGGAGAGCACCTCAGGTGTGAATTCGGAGACCAAACTAATATCAATTCAGGGAGTAGTCTTACCGGTTCGCGGGTAATCCTACTTTATTTAAGTTATTGAAGTTATATTGAAGTTAATGATATGATAGATGAAGTAAGAAACCAAATGAATTTAATAAGTTAATAAATCAAGTTAAGGAATGTAATTAAACTTAATCAGGAAAGGTAAGTGGGCGCCACCCTGAATAATATTAGTCGACTTGTTTTTCACCTCACAACTCTCTATCAACAAACCTGGAAATGTTGGAAGGGAAGGAATATGAACAACGTTGTTAAATTTACAAGTTGTATAATGACTTTAAAATATTCAAGGAAAACATAACCGACAAAGAAAGTGAAATCATGGGGTGATTATTAGAGAATACAATCGGGCAACACAAATAAAATGAACAAATGATATATTTGAATGCAGTTTAAATTTTTTTCATTTGAATACAGGTCGCTTCTACCTAGGTAGGTGATTAGCAGTATAAATCTTCATAATTTTTTCAATAGATTAATATTAGTGAGATATTTCGAAATATATTAAGTATTACAGCTCTCACTGGTAAAGTAATTGTCCTCTTTTGTTGAAACTTTGGGTTTTCGGTTATTGAGTGTTTGACAGTTAGTACATTGTATGGTAATTATAGTTATGGGAACTTTTATAAGGTCAAGCAGTGATATATACGCATGCGCATTTCATGTTTTGAATAAGGGAAACATTATTTAAGTTAGTCAATAGAGAGTTATTGGAACTTTTATAAGGTCAAGCAGTAATAGTGCTGCCCTTATAGTGACATATACGCATGCGCATTTGATTTTATGTTTTGAATAAGGAAAACATTATTGAGGTTAGTGCTTGTCCTTATTTGCGCGCGATTACTGCAGTGCACTATCCCGACTTTATTTCAGGTTTCATATTTATATGTCACAATGTGTAGGTGATTTGTGTCATCTGTGACACCTACCTTAATATAAAGTCATTATAGAGTTTCATGTTTCAATAACTCCAAATTTTAAGTCTGTTTTAAGGTCGAGCACTATTTATTTAAGGTCATCACAATTACTGCAAGGCAGTAAATTCGTGTTTCCAATAACTCTCTATTAAGATTAGTGCTTGTCCTTATTTGCGCGCGATTACTGCAGTGCACTATCCCGACTTTATTTCAGGTTTCATATTTATATGTCACAATGTGTAGGTGATTTGTGTCATCTGTGACACCTACCTTAATATAATGTCATTATAGAGTTTCATGTTTCAATAACTCCAAATTGTAAGTCTGTTTTAAGGTCGAGCTCTATTTATTTAAGGTCATCACGCAGTAAATTCGTGTTTCCAATAACTCTATTATTTGTGCGCGCTTACTGGAGTGCACTATCTCGACTTTATTCCATATTTCATTATATACCTACATGTCAAAATTTTTAGGTTATCTGTGACACAACCTATCTTTTTTCGCCCACTAATTTTTGAAACGAATTCGGAGTCTTTTCCAACCGCAATCAAAAACTGTCAAAAACGATCAGAGAATAGTCGACCAAATGAACAAAAGTTCTATAATAAACGTTTCAGCTTAGTAGACTAATTATAAGTGGAAACTTTTATAGTGATCATAATAATATGCATCTTATTGAAAAAACTTCGCGTGATAAAAATAAATATAATAATAAATGAAAATAATAATAATAATAAAAATAAAGATAATTCCTACCTTGCTCATATCCCTCGGCATTTGTAAAACAACAGCTTTATCCTAACATCTTAGGTTTATCTGAAAAAGTAAAATTATTTCATTCAAGCTTAAAGTATGTTTTGATGTACTTATCAAAATTTTTTTAAACACAATTTATTAACCCTTCTGATTAACTATTAATATTTATGCTATCATTCATTCAATTATTCGCTTGAGCTGCGCTCAACAACCCAGGCACTTCAACTGTATCATTCCAGAAAGCTCGTGGCTTCTATATATGCCACTAGTTTGACTGCGGGGATTTTCAGTAGTTGTATTATTCACTCTTCAAAATGCTTCCGACTGAGTACTTGTTTTAATTATATTAAATTGTTCATACTACCCACATACTTGGATTGTTCTGTACACATCGTCATTTTTTTCTTGTTTTCGTTTATTCCTTCTTGATATTAATATTAGTTTTTATGAATTAATTTGTTGCTAGAAAGAATGCCCTTTGAGAAGTGAATCGTACAACTATAATACGTGGTAACCAACGGATAAGTTCTCTCCCTTCCAAAATTCACACCACGGAGGTGAAAAAGCTTTCAGGCACAACATACAACTAGACAAATAATTAAACTTCACACCTTTTTGTTGTATAATTCTTATTATTATTATTCTAACCTGGAAGAACTTTGATATGGAAAGTTGTTGATTCAACTCAAGTTTCAGTTCAAGTGATTCCATAAGGAAATATTCCTTTACAGAGTAGGATATTTTCCTTGTATAAGGTGGGCAAATTACCAACGTAGGAAAAAAAGAGCACAGCACTACATCATTTACTACAGAATGACAGGTGTCTATCAATCAATAACAGATCGCCACCATCGACAAGTTGGAAGCGCGGCTGAAATTTTCAACTAAAGGTTACAAATTCTAATTCCAATATCTCAACCGTAGTACAAAGATCAAGGAACAAAAGAAAATAGTGTTCAAATTAAAAACTGAATATTAATAATTCAGCGTCCTAAAGAAATCCAGCCTTATCTGAAACTATCCAGTCATTTCAAGAAAATGCACGTACATCATACTAAGTACTCCTATCACTATCTGAAGTTCTCAGAAAACAAGGAACTCTCCTTTTATGGAAAAACTCTTCCAGACTGGACCCCTCAGAATTTGTTACCGAATGTTTTAACGAATATCTATTTTCTCACTTTGATTTATTTTGATAGAAAATTGGGAAAGATTTCATTTTCTAAATAAAGTTTGGGAACGCATTATCCCTCTATCCAGATTCACTAACCACCAAAAACATTCTTCCTAATTTCATGCAAATTTATGGAGGTAGAGTAAAATGGGGTGGAATATCAGCAGGGACAAGAAAGGATAGGAATGGATGGAGAAATATTTGGGAAATAGGATCTTGCAGCGATAAATCACAGTCACTGTTGTCGGTTTGAAATACTGTTGTACGCAAGTAGTCGTGCGGTTACAGGATCCTTATAAAAGATGTTTATCTCTTGGTTCATTATTAATTTCTTGAGATTTATTAAGATTTCAACAGGTCGTGCTTTTTATACGGACCTTATCAGCTGAGACTGAGAAGGTAACATCTCTTTGAAGCCCATTCGTAATTCTCCCTAATTCCTTCCAATAAATTATGATAATGATTTTAGTGAATAAAAAAATATATGGAACGTATAATTTTGCAACCAGTTTCACTGCATTGAAACTGGCAGTATAATACGGAGCTCCTGATGTTCTAATTACTTTTTTGAATAATGATAATAGTTAAATACTATTATAACTATTATCTTTGACATTTTTGACAACACGCTTAACTAAAATGACAATTTATTTGCAAGAAACTGTAAAATGAAGTGAATATTTATATACTATTGGTTTGGAAGGTTTTGGAATATGGTGTAGGTATCCAGTCCCATTTTATAGAAGGTGCAAAAATATTTGGTATTTTATCTTTATCATAAATTTACTCGTTCGTTAAATAATACCGAAATGCTTTTTCTTCTTATGATGTGTATTGAGTTTGAGTTTGTGTGAAATTTTCTCAAGTGTTGTAGTGTTTTTGAACCATTCCTGAAGATCTATTGATTAGGAAACTGTGGATGTAATTCAACTGAACTTCGCGTAAATAAGGCGCTCCCTTCCCCATTTACTAGTACAACATTGATTGATTCCGCTAATCAAAGAGAAGTATTATTAGCCAAAAGATCCATATTAAGAATGAAGCCAATATCTGGCCAAATGCTTTGACTATCGACAAATTTATGATTCTGCAAAAAATCCGTCACTGCAATTAAGCAAATTGCATACAGATATTCCAAACTCACCAATATCTATATAAACACGAAATAAGAAGGCACTGTGAAAGCCGTTGTGCTTCATCGGCTGAAAACATTCAAAACTTGTTGATTTGAAATGTAAAATTAACAAGTGGCCGATATTCCAGGGTGAATCTAATACACTTTTCATAAATATTTTGTTGACTTGTATTTGGAATTTCTGTTACTGCGAAAATAACCGATAATTGATTGTCATCATGGAAATCACGTATATAGGGACGGCTCGTGGTTTATAAGCCACAAGCATATCCAGTTTCGTTGAATCGGGTGAGCATTTTAATAACTTTGTATCTGAGCTGCATCGCTTTGAATATCATTGATAATAAATTATTTTTGCCAATTCACAATAAATAGATAAAAATAGTCCAATGTATCGCCGATATTTATTGAAAATATATTCCATTTTCATTATTAATCTTGTAAACATCACCAAGACTAATTAGTTGCCTGTTGTTTATGAAATAACAAATTTTTCCTGAAGCGTTTCGTCAAGATTGTATTATTTAAAGCTTCTTTATGTCCTGAGTTATATAACTTTTTATTTCAAGTCTAAATTAATTTATGGATTCTTGTTCGTTTCGCAGTTTATAAAGAAAATGCCCCTCATAAAGATGAAGTTTAATTAAAATGTTGATAAATGTTTTGTAAATCGTCTGCAGAAAATAAAACTGCCATGAGCATCTTCAAATGTATCAAAACATCGATTTCGTCTCATCAAAATTTATTATTAAAGATAGTTTCAACGAAAATCCCCCGAGTGGGAAACGACAGCGAACTCGGTGCAGCCGTGCTCACAATTGTAAGAATTATATAAAGTGAATTATATAAAGTATCTATGTCTTTTAAATACAGTTCCCTCTGCAGGATTAGCAATTTTAAAAATTATATCAATTCTATAAATGAACAAATTATCAAATGGTTTAGAATGGAATGTGTTGTGTTAAGCTAAGTTCATCTAGGTTAGGTTGAATAGCCACGGTCAGGGGTCGTCTGTCAGGGACTAGGATATTTTTGTTTCTAATACAACATGGTGGCAGCGTATTAACGTTTTCCCGTAGTGAATGTATTATCTTCATTCAAATAGCATGAAAAAAAAATTACTAAGCCAGACACATCTCAGCGAAATAATGCAGGTTTTGCAAATGCTCCTTTTCCAGCAACCCAGCAGCTTTGGTCTTAATGGGAAAGGCGCTGTAGAAGATTTGTTTATGTATCTGGATTGGCATCTAAAAACGAGGACGAAAAAATCGATATGTTGTTTATATAATGGGAGAATAAAGTAAAGAAATAGTTGTTCCAAATCATCCTACTACCTTCGAAGAGATGTTTAAATCCCTCACTATCCACTTTATTCCACGAAGAAATGTAATTTTTGAGAGTTATCAATTTAATTCCAGAACACAGCCTGGTGAACTAATAGATTGTTTCATCATGTCTTTGCATAATCTATATGAGTACTGTGAATGTGCCAATTTAACAGAAAGCTTAATTAGAGATAAAAGTATAGTAGGGATGCTGGACAGTCGAACAAGTAAACATAAGCCACTGTGTACACATTAGTATGTTCACTAATTTTTTAAATTCCTTTTTGGTCTGTTTCTAATCTAATTCACGGTTCGTTTTCCTACTTCATCGAACAAAAAACGGTACACAACAGATTTCTGACAATGGGCCGTATACCCAGTTTTATAACTTTTCGATAATGTACGTATAAATTTCCATTGCATGTTGAAACGCGCCTACCAATAATAAAGATATGAATCTACATTGTAGTTTGTATGCTGCCGCCTGTGTCGTCGATAATTTAGAAAAACACCACAGCGCACTTTAAGTTACATGCTTTGAATGTTCGATGAGCAAGACATACCATGGAAGCAGCAAAAAAGTGTTTCAATGGGCGAGAGATAGAACAGGTAGCAAAATTAACATTTTTTGTTATATAATAGATTGAAAAGTAAAACGTTTAAACGTGAGTGCAAGAGTTGTAATTATTGCAGTAATTTGAAGAATTTATTTGTGCAAGTAATGCAAGTAGATAATTTTTATATACTTCGAACTGCATTATCCTACAACAGTACATCTTAGGAAGGCCAAATTATTAATGGTACGGAACAATTAGCAACAGAAATACATCATCTGTGAGAATTTCTACATTATAACTCCAACGGTTTATGAGACAGACGAGCAGATGGACGAACAGCGAAGCATTATTAATAGGGTTCATGTTTAACCTCTGGGTACGGAACCCTCAAAAGACCCAACCTGAGAATTATAGGAGCTTTGGGTTTCAGGTGTAATCACTTAAATAGATAAAATTGTTAGTCGCATGAATATTATATAAATTTTCAAACCCTTAGACTTCAATAAAACCCCTCTTTTGTTACGTTATTGTTTTTCGTGTATGTTCATTTACAATTAATACCAATTGATGCTTTCTGCATTGAGCATTATGTGCAGAATAGAAAATTATAAGTCCGGACTGCATGCAAAATGTCAACTTGAAGGTCATTGCTATCAATATGAAAAACATAACATGTAAATCATGCTAAGCAGCAACAATTTATAAGATATATTGTAAGACCAAAGTCTGTTAAATCATTCAGTACTTATTTATATAAGCATTTGTATTGATTTTATATAACTGTTCTTTTTGTATTTTAGTATAAAAGTTAGGGATCATAGTTGCTAATAAATGTTTACGTCAAATGTTTTATTCCAATTGAGTATAATCTCTTTACTGCCTAGGCAGCAAAATAACCACTTTGCTGCCTAGGCAGAAAAGTACCCACTTTGCTGCCTAGGCTGGAAAAGTAATACTTTGCTGATTGATATTTGTCAGCAAAATTAATATTTGCTGCCAATCGGAGAAAAAAGTATTTATCCAGCTGATTGTAATTACTAGTTTTACTTAATACGACAAGGATACTTCCGGACCACCAGCATGGTTTTTTAAAGATGCAAGAAGAGAAAGATGCAAGCAATAGAAAGAAAGGAGAAGAGGAAAAGGAAAGACTTGAAAATGATAGGCGTAGACAATCAGATGTTGAAAATTTGGTTTAACACAAATGCAGGTGGCATTGAAGATAAAGTACAAATTAATAATAGAGTTGACGATTTAGAACAACAATAATAAAATTCAGAACAGCAATAAAACCATTCAAAATCCAATTAAGGACGAGAAAGGTTGAAATTAATTCCAGAACAGCAACAAGCTAATGTAAGAAGAAAATGGGATAGTTAATTTGGAAAAAAGAATTCATTTCCAAGCTTGAGTAACTAATATTAGAATTGAAGGCACGTCTTCCTCTATGAACGAACCAGGACCCATCTGAAGTACGGTTGCTCGAAGCCATATTAAGAAGACCCAAGAATCGCCCACGTTTGATGGCCAAACCTCATGGGAAACACGACTCCAATTCAAAGTTGTGACCAAAGCCAATCGCTGGAAATAGACAAATGTGGCGGCTTCATTAATGGTCTCGCTTCGTGGACAGGAAGTAATCGTGCGCAAGATCATGTTTCAAGCTTTAAATACGACCAAAATCACTTGAAGCAGGAAGTCCATAGCAATCAAAAATCTGACGAAATCATACAGGAATTTAGATCTAATATAAAAATATTGTTGCATCTTGCCTATCCCCAGATACATTAAGATTTCCTATAGCAAATTGGCACACAGTCGTCTGTTAGTGGATGGAGAAATGCAAGAAGCTTTTTGGCTACAACACCTCAAATCGTTAAATAAAAAGTATATCAAAATATGCCAGCCCTAAATTATTAAAATAAATAAGAAGAGGTAACTTCCACTAGCCTCCCACAATCTACTCTTCTACAAATATTGCATATACTCCAAACTATGCGAAGTAACAATATGTTCTTATTATCTGGTGTGCAATTCACCTTCATAATTAAGGGACTAGGTAGATTTGGTGGGAATTCACTACTCCGCAGAAGACTATAACCGAGAGCTTCAGCCAATCTTAATTTCTTTTATCTAATTTCGCTATCAAATGTGACACTCCTTGACGTTAGGTGACGTTACATTTTTCATTACCTTCATATATCAGTTATGAAGGGTAGTTATGTAAAAACTTCATGTAACTGTTTAAAGAATGATTTATTAATTAAGTACTGTTGAAACTGACAATTATTTCATTATTTAAACTGACAACTACTTTAGTATTACCATTGTAATTGAAGATTTTATTAAATATTATAAAAGCGCGGAATTAGATAAAACGTTGTACGTAAACACGTTATGAA